>LFZO01000298.1:0-54751 GCA_001578225.1 Pseudocercospora musae | reverse complement strand
ACCCCTCTACTATAGTCTATAAAATAATAAATTACGACTTTTATAGAAGGGATTACATCCCTTAAGAAATAAACAATCTTTCTATTAATTACTACTTGAATTGAATACCTATTATCTAATCTACTATTTAAACTACTACTAGAATCCAACTAACTATCTAAACTAGTGAAATATTTATTCTTTTTGCCCTTTTATATACTGATTCTAAGTATTCACTTGAATATTCTAAATTGAATATTCACTAATTTGATTTGAGGGTCCAGAATCGATTATTTAGGAATCAACCACTATGCCTCCGACAAGCGCGGATATAGAGCCTCAGCCGCCGGCAGCGTCGATCTTTCCCGTCAAAGTAGTTGGTGTAGCATTGACGACATCGGGGTCCAGCAGTGAGTGTTAGGCCGAGGCTTCTATGGGCGTATGAAACGGCGATAGGGATGGAGTCGTGGTGGTGTTCCGCGAGGCGAGACCTTCACCTTATAAACACTTCACCTCCATCGAACTTGCGACTCGTCGACAACTTATATCTCTGTGACCTAGAAGCCTGGAGGTGCCAAGAAAGGATCGATTTTCAACATTTTGTTGATCACTGCTCACTTCCAACCTTGCTGAGGTACCGACCTGGCTCGAGGCGGTCCATCAATCTCGAGATCTTGAAAGGGCGAAGGAACGACTTAAGCTCAAGCGTGATTCTGCAGCCTTCCTTGATCTTCTGGCTGGCGGAAAGCACATCGTCCCAGCTGGGAGGCCGAAGAAGTAATTCCTGTGAGGGCGAGATAGATCAGAGGTCCTACGTCAAAACTCCATTCACCAACATGTCGAAGATTGTAAAGAAGTTCGCTTTGATCACAGGATGCTCTGAGGGCGGTATTGGTGCTTCGCTTGCTCTTGCATATCTAGAGACGGGCAGATACCACGTCTTCGTGACCGCAAGGAACACGTCCAAGATCCCTCAATCTTTGGCGACACTTCAAGATGCGACAGTCCTAGCTCTGGATGTTACTTCGAAAGAATCGATCGCAGCAGCGGTCAATACGGTATCAAAAGCCTCCTCGGGGAGACTGGACGTTCTCGTCAACAACAGTGGTTCTGGGTTGACGGCTGCTGCTCTTGACAGTGATGTTCATGCAGCAAAAGCAGTCTTCGAAGTAAACTTCTTCGGCGTGCTTGCTACGACGCAAGCTTTCGCACCTCTTCTGGTCAAGGCCAAGGGTGTCGTGGTGAACAACTCATCTGCATCTGCCGAGATCAACGAATTATACATGGGTACGTCTTAGATGCTCGACGCAATTGTGCTTCCGCCTCGCTGATACACATCTCAGGTATATACAGTGCATCGAAAGCAAGCGTGACTCAACTTGGCGAGGTCATGCGTCTTGAGATGAAGCCGCTAGGCGTACGAGTCGTATCGGTCGTCACGGGTGTCGTTGCGTCAAATTTTCATGACAAGCAGCAGTTTCCAGAGCTTCCAGCATCATCTTATTACCGGCCAATATGGGAGTTTTTGAAGGAGCGGGCCACCGGCAAGCAAATCGAGAAGGACGCAATGGACGCTGATGAGTATGCAAGAAAGGTTGTACGACTCGTGGACAGAGGTGCCAACGGGAAAATCTATGTTGGCGGGCTGGCATATCTTTTGAAGTGGGTTGTCTGGTGGTTGCCCAGCGCCATTGTGGTAAGCCCTGATCCACTTGAAGATGTGTTTGGCGGATTAGTGCATACTGACGAATCTGGACAGGACCGAATAGTGTTGGACCGTAGCCCGCTCACATCGGCGCCTGTATGAGATGAGCTGTTGGCGTTGAATAATTGCAGGCGGAAATCCAAGATGTTCCCGTCGAGAACAACAATATCCACTGATGATCGAGCGTTCTTGTTGAGCTTCACGGCACAGTAGTGCCGGCACGGTGCATTTCCAGGCACAGCATGGATTGTTGTATCTGCGGATGTCTTCTGTCGTATAGATCAGGACCCGCCATCGGATGAGAATGTTCTGGTTGTTTCACATGCAACTGCTTACATACTCAGTTTTGTGAAAGACGTCACGCCTCCAGCCCTCAACACGTTCATTATTGCATTCTTCATATGGATAACTCTGCGCCTTACCTATCAGTAGAGTCAGGCAGAAATAGTCACGTCGGAGAACATCAGGCTTTACTTCGTAGCAGATCTTGTTAATCGTTTTGTGGGAGCATATCTACAGCTTGTTCTCGGGTGCATTCGGCTGGTTGGCTCCTGTAACTCAATCAGCTTGAGTCCCGCTCAAGTCGGAAAAGGGAGGGCAGTATTTTGAGCAAGAGTCGGGAGTACTCCACTAGTGCGTGGTATGACGCCTAGGTACAGAACTCCTGCAGGAGCCCGCAAAGATCGACAGCATGACATCGTTGGCACTTGAGATCCACCCCTTCGCCAGTTCCAGGTTACACTTGCACGAAATGCGGCCGTGTGATGCAGCGTAAAGATAGATATACAGGATCAGGCATCGCATCGCAAGGCTACGAACTCTCCTGGATGATTTCGACCCAGATAACAGCACTCCTAAACAACCCGCCTCTTCCCATGTGTTTCGTAGATATGATTACATGGCTGAGATGCGGACACTATTGTGTCAGGCATGAGATGTGTCCCGAGGCACTGGATACGAATCCGCCATCTTTCTGCAGAGCTGCACACGAGCCCGTCGCAACAGATATTGATGAAGCCGACGGTGTGTGTCCCGACGAGGATAAGCATCCAAGACTTCCGGGCGATATCACGATCAATGTCTGGAAGGAACGACTTGGAAGTACAAGGACAATTGGACCGGGTAATGAATGGTATCGGAACCAGCGCCAAGGCCAGACATGAGCACCAAGAACAACAAAAGTACCGCCGGTATGCCGCGACCAGGTGGCCTCAGTGATTGTTACCGGCTTGTTCGCCATGTCGCTCCTCGCGCCTCGCGCCGATAACGCCTCGGAGTACGCTCATGATCCATTCGGCAGGGTAATGGCTTGCCATAACAGCCATCGAATCACCCAGTTATCCTCTACATCGGACGTCAGACCTCGATCATAAACCGTCTTCGTTGCTGGACTAGCTGATTCGTAGATGGTCCGGACTTCTTGTCGAAAGGCGTTCTCTTGCACTCCACTGCCGTTGCCGCCAAGTCGCCGAGAACCTTCAGCCACCTCCGCCTTCGAAGCAATCAGCATTAACCTATCACTTCTGGATTCCGAGACATGTACCTTGGCTGCTGCGTAGACTCGCATATGAGCTTCGTCTTCCGAATTTAGGCCTACTTGCCGGAAGAAGTCTTCCTCGGAAACTTGTCGTGGTTGACTTGTGGAGGACATTATTGCTTGGATGAGAACTGCAGTGCTGATTCTCGTGTTGTATGGAACTCGTAGGAGGTGGATGGCTCTCTGGGTGTCGAAGGAATATGGCGCATGGCACTATCTTATATCTTTCTGCAGAACATCTCGGCAAGGTTCGCCTTAGAGAGGGTCGCTCAGGATCAGGATACCGATTGACTCAAGGGGCCAAGAGATCCTGTAGCTTAGCACGCCAAAAGAGTGAAGCTTTTCGAGATGAAGAGAGGGAGATGGTGTAAGAAATGCATGAACTTATCGGGATGATGCCGTGCCTGCGAGCGCAAATGTCTTCAAGTTCTCAAACATGATGCCATGATGATGGCGTCTTTTCAGCCCTGGTTTTGGACCTTGCCGACACACCCAGAGGCACCGACATCACTGCCGAACAGGTAAGCCGTAGCACGATGGATGATGTTTGCCATAGCTGGGCCAGTCAGACAAGCCCGTAGAGTATCTCTAGGAAGAACCGCAGAGCAATCGCGGAAGTCCAACCCTGCATTAGACATCTAACTTATCAGCATGGGCTTGTCGATAGCGCATGGCTGACGAAAGTGAATGATAGGAAGCAACGTACTAAGGTCATTGATCCGGCACGCAAAAGCCGATGAACGTCAGGTCCATGACTCGCGTCGTATCGATCAACTGTCATGTGATGTTTGCCGCGGCTGCTTTCTTCGACCTTCGTCTCGTTCGGTAATGCTTATCGCCCTGTCAATCGTGTTCGCACCTCGTAAGCATGACACTGCCCACTCGTGAAGCAATGATTTGCACAAACTTGCATTCCAACAGCGATTCGACAACGCCGAACGAGGCAATAATGTGACAAAGCCGCAGCGGTGACGACGACATTCCTTGATCAGGCCAGAAGCATATCTGTGCGACCTTTGTGGTATCATGGATCTGACATCATGAATCGCAAGAGCAAACGCAAATTTCTGACGAAATACGACTCCATAGAGGACCAAGAGTCGATCAGACAACCATAAACCCAACAGGCTAGTTCTAACCCATAACATCGGACCAGCCGATAGGCCCAAGGGCGGAGAACCTTTGGCTTGTATTGCGTGATTTCCGGAATGAAATTCTCGCACGAGACGTCGACTCGATGGCCACGCAGGTAAGGAACTGTGTCTCGATGTCGGAATGACAGAGAGCTGTTCCACGGCATCGCACTGGCTGTACCTACGTAATCGTGACCGACCAAAAGTCGTGTCTTCGAACATGCTTGTCTCGAGCGGCGAGCGCTGGAACTCCAAGTCATCTCCCGCACGTATGCGAAGATGACGAACGCGAGATTCGTCCGCGCGGAAGCGGTGACATGCCATAAGGACTCTGGGATCGAGTTTCTTCCGACCCTGACCTGCAGACTTGACTGCGGCAGGATCACCTTTTTGCATAACTTGGAGGTGTGACCGGCGACACGAAGGAGCTAGCAAGCGCCTGTCTTTCAAAAGCGCACCAAGCAAAGCAGAGAAGTAGACCCAATGACTTGAGTTCTTAGACTACTTGGTATGCTGCTCTGGGCTCGCGTACGGCTTCCTGGTCGTATGGATCACTCCGGTCAACGTCAAGTCAGGACCGGCGCTGATGACAGCTCGGGTGAACCTGATACTGACAAGAGTCGTTTTGGAAAAGCCAGTGGTGCCATGGTGCTCACAAGCCGTCAATGCCAGTGGTATGCAGCTCCATATACTACAAGCCGAAATTGCACCACGGTGGAAGCACAGGATCGTCCAATGTTGCACGAAGCGAGCAATGCTTGGAGCAGCTTCAGCCCGTTTGCTCTGTACGGAAGACAGCCTTATCTTCGGTCTCTCATGCGAGTGACATTTCTTCGCCAAGCCACGGCGGTAGGAATGGTATCGCAGCCCAATGACGCCAGGCGTAGGAAGACAAGCGACTTCTCGCCTTGTAGACGGCGGTTTCATCGCATCTGTTGCGATGTCCTGAGTGGCAGTAGACCAGTAGACCAGCAGACCCTGCCTCAATTGACCGAGTAGAATGGTAAGCAGGTGATTGACCGGCTGTTGCACACGGCATCTTTCGTTCCAAGATGCCTGACGACATAAAAGGCAATTTCGTGAAGCGGAGATCGGTCACGATCTCGACCACCGAATTTCGTATTGATTTTTGATCGTCATTCTTTCAGTGTTGCCAGGTTGCAAGATCGTCTTTGGACACCGCCCTCCAAGCTGTCGACGAGTGGTCAGACCTCGATACCATGCGTTCAAATCAACAGCGTAGAGCAGGAAGAAAGCCCTGCCCATGTTTGCTGTAAGTATGCTGGAGGCAAGAGTGTGGAAGAAGCGTTGAGTTGGCTGTTTCCTCGCTGTCTCCTTGCAAAAGGTAGTTGCATGACCTGCCTTTCACGAACTGATTGCCTCGTGCTGCGCTCGTGACGCAGACCTCGTGCTTGCCTGGTGACAGAGCACTGCCACATACCAGATGGCTACCTCATGCTTGAGCAAAGGCCAGCCCGGCAGCGTCCAAAGCTTTAAGCAATGGCGCCGCAAAACGTTGAACCGGCAGCATTCCATGGACTGACCAAGACTGAGCTGGAGGGGCAGATTAAGGGTATCGTCCTCAGAGATGCCGGATTTACGACAACGGTGCTGACGCGAACCGGCAGTCAATGCGAGCTACCTTTTTCCGCACCTATGTCATGCCCGACAGAATTCCCGCGAAGATACAGGGAACGTCTTCGATATCATCGTCATGAACAATCCATCCGGAAAGATGCAAGCGAAGCTTCTGCTCGCGGCCAATGATCTGACGGCTGTACTCGCAGAGTCGACTCCCCAAGGAACTGTAATGAGAGCTTTCATGGCACTTTTGTGCACATTGGCCGACGCGCTTGGACAGCGACATACACATTTGCTTGAGGCGATCCAGACAAGACAGCCAGCCTCCTGGGGTTGTGTTGCCAAGGACGAGGTACAACTTGGAGAGCTCGGCATCTCCTGGGAGAGGCATTATCGACAGCAGAGTCGCATGCAGAGATCGCTGCAAGAGCGTGGTCGAAGGTCCCGGAGTGTGGATAGTGTCAAGCGTCTGTGCTAGGGCTTGAGAATGTACTTAAGATCTGGGATTTGTGAGCCCATATGTCAATCAGGCCCTCGGATATCCAAGCTCAGCATCTTCCAGCCTTCGACCTCGCTGTCGCCAGTAATCATGCTATGGTGCATTGCGAATTATATGGTCACGTGTAGTGCTCATCACATTGGACGCTCCCGCTTTTGCATAGGATCTGTTGTAAAACCAAGCGAGAATCGATGATTTTGCTAATTGGGTACAGGTCGGTACTTATATGTCCGACCTATACTAAGATCTATGCTGTAAGAATATCTATATAGGAAAGTTTATAATACCCTCTCCTACTAGGACTACTTAACTATAGGTAGTTAGTTATAGATAAAATTAGAGTTTAAGTAGAGTAGAATATTAGCTAGTACGTATCTAGGCGTACGTACTTAGCTACTAGATTGCTTCTAAGTAGCTAGCGTAGCTTAGAAGTTATAAGAAGTATTACTTACTTTATCTATTTATTTTATATTAATTATAAGCTATATAATACTTAATCTAAGTAGTCTAGACTCTAGAAGATTAAAAAGAAACTTAACTTTACTAACTAGTCTAAACTCTTTCTATATATACTAATAGTAGCCAAGTAAGCCTAGTAAGTATTAACCTTCTAATACTAATAAATCTATTACTATAATTTAAAGTAGTATTAACTATAACCTTAATTAGTTTAGATAGTAGTAGCTTTAGTAGTAATAGAGGTAGTAGTAGTAAAAAGTATCCTAATAATCCTTCTAAGTAGCTAGATAGAAATAAAGATATAAAAAAGAATATAGAAGTATTATCTAAGAATAAGTCTAAGAAGCTAGTATATATTAGTACTATACTTACTAATAATCTAAGGCCTCCTAGTATACCTTATTATAATAATATTAACTTATCTAGTATACTAGACTAGAATATAGTAGATACTATTAAATAAAGAGTTATTTTAATAATTTCTAAATTCAAAAAGCGCTATTATTATAGTCTATATTTAGATAACTTAATAGTATACTACTATACTCTCTACTAATTAATACTAGGAATCCTAGAATCGTAGCTCTATTTTCTAGCTTAATAGTATAGAGAATACTTATAGTTTAGATAGATATTAGTTAACTTAATTGTCTAAGACTAGAATTATAACTCTACTAAGTATAAGATTAAGAGTAGACGAACTAATCCTATCTACTATTACTTTAAGTAGTACTACTTATCTTAGATTATCTAGATTTTAGATACTAGATTCTATCTATTTATTATTATATTAACTAAGTATAAAAACTAGAGACTCTATTAGTCTATAGTATCCTTTTTCTTAGTTTTTACTTAAAGTTGACTATTTATATATATATATATATATATATACTATACTATATTAAAATTTTTTAAAAAGAAACTATTTTATATTATTAAAGTATATAAGAGCGAATCTCCTTATTTGTTAGGAAATGCTTAGTCATCAAGGCTTGGCGCCAAGATGCTTAGTCAGCAAGGCTTGGCGCCAAGACCCAATATATATATCCTTAGTTCTTGCTTATTAATAAGTAGACCCGGATATTCTAGACTTTTAGCCTATTATTAGGTTCATAATATACTTAGAGTATATAGTAAAAAAAAATGTCTAACTCCTAGGCTAAGGCACTAACGCCTACGAGCGTAGGAGACACGAATACACCACTCTAGAAACGATACCGCGACGGTAGACCCAAGGAAAGGTAGAGGGAGGGAGGGATCTAGCCTCGACCCTAAAGCTAGACTAAAGGCTAACCAATACCCAAATCGGGCCCTAAAGGCCCGAAAGAATAGCCTAACTAGCTAAAAGCGAACAGAAACATCCAAAAGAACCTACAAACCCTAATAGACGATATCTAAAAGGTACTAGATGCTCCCTAGGCCCTAGACTCCCTCTCCCTCCTCTCCCTCCTCTAGCGGGCCTAGACCTAGCTCCTACACTAACTAAAAGACGCCGATAATACAAATACCCTCTAAACCTATCTATAGAACCTCTAAACCAACACGAAAACACCTAAACCAAGAACATGGGTATAGACTACCTCCTAAGGCTAGCTAGCTATACTAAGCATATAGAGAATCCCCCTTAAAAGTTACATAATCATAATAAGGGTTAGCCAAAAGGAAGAGTAAGACAAGATAAAAGGACTTACTAACTAGGAAATACTCTAAGGACTAAAAGACCTAGGGGTAATTGCTATTAAGAAACTCGAGAGCGGCGACCTACGGGTATTTATAGTATCTAAACCTACTAAAGATAAGTTAATAAATGAACTAGGGTAGATATAGAAGGCGCTCCCTAGCGCTACGGTAGAGGCCCTAACACACTAGGTACTAGTCTACGGCTTTAGGGCCGTAGGATTTAACCCTAAAGATCCTAGCTATATCTATAAGATCTAGGAAGAGAACGGAAGACTCTACCCGAATCTTAAGATATCCTAAGTAGCCTAGCTTAAAAGCCGAAAGGTAATGGAAGGGAAGACACACTCTTCTATTATCCTAAACATACAAAGCTTAGCCTAAGCAAAGGAAATTGTATAAAAAGGCCTCGTATCCCTAGGTACCCTTCTTACTACGGAAGAATTCGATCCGAAGTAGAGACCTATATAATGCCTAAAGTGTAGACAATTTAGGCATATAGCAAAGTACTATAGAGCCGAACAAGTATGCGGGAAATGCGTAGGACTATATAGAACCGACGAATGCTAAGGAACGACAAAGAAATGTAGCAACTACTAAGGTACCTACATAGTATAGTTAGTATCGTACAAAGTAAAATAAGTAGCTATTGCAAAAGCAAGGGCTTTTAGAGACTAAGCAACTAAGAGCTAGAACTACCTTACCTACTATAAAGACCTAAAGGACCCGGAGGGGTAGACAATTATTAGGTCTAAGAGAAAAGTTAGAAGCATAAGCCTAGACATAGATATAGACGAAAGGTTAAGGAGACCTCTAGGGAGACTAATAGGCACAAGCTCCATCGCCCTAGTAGGAAGGTTACAGAATACTAAGATCTTATTACTATTCCTCCTAGCTATAGGCTAAGAAGGGCAACTAGGATAGAACTAGGGCTAGGAAGCAATAGAAGACATATAGGCACACTAGGGCGCCTAAAATGAATAGTAGCTAGGGGAAGCTTACTATCCTATAGTACAACACTAACTATAGCGTAGACAAGATCCAAATCCCATTCCTCTAATAGCTAGATCCGAAAGAACACTAGGTAATAGCAATCTAGGAACTATAGATTAGCCTTAGTAACGGGAACATAGTAGTATACCTAGGATACTACACTATACTCCTAGGGGCAGTACACCTAAGGGTTGCTATATACGTATCTAAAGAAATTAGTATACAAACGTAGAACGTAATAGAACACTTAGGGGACATGATTGTAATTCGCCTTCGTATAGGGGAAAGATAGGTTAATATTATTAACTACTACAACCTATCTAGCCCTACTAGAGACTACGCACTAGGCATCCTCCTACTAGTAGAGGAAGTAACCCGGGGAAAAGAGAGAGAGGAGATCGTTCTACTAGGGGACTTCAACCTATACTATCCTAGGTAGGGAGGGAACAACGCCTAGAACTAATACTAGGTAGTAGACTACCTTATTATAATTATAGAGAAGGCCTACCTCGACCTACTACTAGAGCTAGGTACGATTACATAGGAAACTCCTAGGAGCTATTAGATACTAGACCTAGTATTTAGGACTATAGGAATCTAACAAAATGTGCAAGAATATAGAATAAGGATAGACCTAGAAATAGGATTAGACTATGTACTAATCTAGACTACAATCCTATAGGCTCCGACTAGCACTAAAGCCTAGATATAAAGACTATAATAGAAAAAGGTAGACTAGGACAAGATTAGGGCTAGGGTAAAGAAGGAGACATAAGGAATCTCTACTAAAACAATAGATACACTAGAACAACTCGATACGATAGCCTAGGAGGTCTAAGCGATGCTTACTAAGATAATCTAAGAGGACATCCCGAAGGCCAAACCGTCCAAACATGCTACGATGACCTAGTTATAGGAGTGTAGTAAAGCGGTGAAAAGGACAAGACGCCTAAAGAGGAAATAGAGCTAGGAAAGAATAGAAGAGGCCCTAGTAGTATACCTAATAGCCTTATAGGCTAAAGGTAGGCAAATTAGGAAGGATAGGAATCTAAGCTAGAGAGACATAGTTAAAGAGATTACTAAGGACCCGAACAGGATCTAGAAACTAGCTAAGTAGGCTAGGGAAGGGGTAGGACAAAGACACCCCCTTCTATAGTTCCTAGAGATTAAGGACAAGGATGGTAGAATGTAAATAGAAAACTAAGGGAAAGTAGAAGCACTAGCCTAACACTTCTTCCTAGAGCCGAGGGTAGCTAACCTAGAAGACATATAAGATGTATCCTACCTAAGCCTATTCTAGATAGAGGAAGAGGTTAGAATAGAAGAACTCTAGAGGATACTCAATAGGCTCCTAAAGGGTAAAGCCCTAGGACCCGACCTAATCATTAACCTAATACTNAGGATCTAGAAACTAGCTAAGTAGGCTAGGGAAGGGGTAGGACAAAGACACCCCCTTCTATAGTTCCTAGAGATTAAGGACAAGGATGGTAGAATGTAAATAGAAAACTAAGGGAAAGTAGAAGCACTAGCCTAACACTTCTTCCTAGAGCCGAGGGTAGCTAACCTAGAAGACATATAAGATGTATCCTACCTAAGCCTATTCTAGATAGAGGAAGAGGTTAGAATAGAAGAACTCTAGAGGATACTCAATAGGCTCCTAAAGGGTAAAGCCCTAGGACCCGACCTAATCATTAACCTAATACTTAAGGAATGTAGGCAAGAACTTAGACCCTTACTATACAAATTCTTCATAGTATGCCTATAGTAAGGATATTACCCTAGACCCTTCAAACACTCCATAACGGTCGTCCTAAAGAAACTACAAAAGCTAGACTACACCAAACTAGGAGCATATAGACCTATAGTACTACTAAACACCCTAGCAAAAGTCCTAGAGGCTATTGTTATAGGGAGAATGAGCAAAGAAGTAGAGGCTAGGGATCTCCTCCCCTAATCCTAGATAGGAGCTAGACCGGGAAGGTCTACTATCTTAGCCCTAGAGCTAATAATAGAATAGGTCTAGACAGTCTAGAAAACGGACTTAACAATGGTAGTATTAATGTTATGTCTAGACATATTAGGAGCATTCGACAACATGTTATACTAAAGGCTAATACATAATATAAGGATAAAAGCATACCTACGATATATTGTACAATTCATCTAGTCATTCCTCTAGGATAGGACAACATGCCTTAGACTAGGAGAATATATAGACTAGGTAAGGCCCTAAACAACTAGAATACTATAGGGATCAACCCTCTTACTAATCCTATTCCTATTCTTTATATCTATACTCCTCCCTAACCTAGAGGGCAAGGGAACTATAGCGATAGGATTTGTAGATAACTCTAACATCCTCGTATATAGGAAGACTATAGAAGGGAACTATAGAAAGCTAGAGATAGTACATAATAAATGCATGCGATAGGTAGCTAAACATAGGGCTACCTTTGCACTATAGAAGTACTAACTAATATACTTTACTAAGAGTAGGACAAGGCATAACCTATAAGCTATAGTTAACATAATAGGGTTTGAGGATAGACCTGCTCTATCTCTCCGACTACTAGGAGTTTAGGTAGACTCGAAACTTTAGTAGGGCCTACACATTAAGAAAGTAGTAGAGAAAGGCACGTTATAGATGTCCTTACTCTAGAGGCTATGCAAATCTATATAGGGAGCATTATTCTAGAAGGCGAGATACCTATATATAGTAGTAGTAAGGCCCGTAATAATATATAGAGCTAAAGTCTAGATAATATTAGAAGGAGTACCGAGATATAGGAAAGGAGCTACCCTAGGGCTAGAAAAGATCCAAAACTAGGCGCTAAGACACATTGTAGGAGTATATAAGAGCGTAGCAAAGGGGGTCCTCTAAAGCGAAACACAAATCCTACCTATCTCCCTATACGCATAAGAGATAGTAAGACAATAATTAGCTAAGATAGAGGATAAACCAGTTACTAAGTATATCTAAGAGAGGTGTAAAAAGGTCTAGAAGGAGTATAGGAGGAGTAGGGGCATAGCCTAAGCATAAGACCTAAAGATAAGGTAGAGATAGATAGTAGAATAGGTTAGTAGGTAAACTAGGGAACACATCTAATAGGGAGGAATAATGCCTAAGCATTAGTAGGTATACTAGAAATGGAGCATATAATAGGAAAGCTAAGTTAGGAGGAGATAGGTATCTCAATAAGGCTAACAACTCCCTATAGCCTAGTAGGAAGGCCTAAAAGGTAAGGAAATACACTAAGGATAGATAAGGAAGCAAAGCACAATAGTAACCCTACTTAGGACTAAACATATTAGCCTAAACGTATACCTAATAAGGAGGAGGGTCCTAGGTAAGACACTAGAGTGCATATGTAGATATAGGGCCTAGATACCTAAACATGTTATACTTTTCTACCTAGAGAGACAAAGGATAAGGAACTAACTTATCCAAAGGGTAGGGTTATTATAGTAGGAGCTTACGTAGACTAAGAGAGGCCTAAACGAAGTAACTAGGTAGATAATTAAGGAGGGCCTCCTAGAACAGTTCTCCCTTATAAAGGAAGAGCTAGAAAAGGAGGAGAAGGATAGTAGGAGGTAGGAACAGGAGCCTAGTAAGAGGAAGGAGCTATAGAGATCCTCTCTATATCCTAAAGCCTAAACAGATACTAAAGGTAGGGATGGAATCCTATAAAGTAGGAAGGAGATGAAGGGTTTTGTACCGGAGGCTATAGGCTAAGGGCTTTTACCTTCGAAAATAGATAGGGATAGCTACTTATCTAGTAGTTGGAATAGTATAGCAATACAAGAATTTACTACTACTATTATTAGGTTCTTACATTATTATAATTATATTATTATAGCTAAAAGTAGCGAACGTAAACTACTATATAAAACTATATTTTAATCTATCTTATATTTATTAGTATATAAAGCCGTTATTATATTAATAGGCCTATTGCCTTCGATTAGAAAGAAAATACAATAGTATCATATCTAAAGGATAAGGATAGGAATAGTAATATTATATTTAGAGATAGATCCTAGTTTCGCTACTAAGTAGCTACTTATACTATATACTATAGAAAGGTATCTATAAGTTACGTAGCTAAGACTCTATAGTTTAGATCTTAATCTATATTCCTAAGTTATACTTAGTTAATAGATATTAGTCTCTAGTTATAATATTCTAAATACCTAGTCTAGTTAATATTTATAGTCTAAACTATAGAAATTAATTAGGTCTATTAACTTAGAGATTACTAAAGTAACTATAGAATTCCCTTAATTCTAGATTAGTACTTTCTTAAAATAAACTCTACTATTAGTTAGAGAACTATAGCTATCTACTAAAGTAAAAGGCTATTAGTAGTACTACTAGATATTCTGAGACTGAGCGAGAATACGAAAATTGAGCTGCTTAGGCATGGGTCGGTGCCTGTATGTCCGACCCGTGCTAAGATCTACGCTATGATAACATCTACATACAGATCCATAAACCTCCTTTTCCAGATCAGCGCTACCACAAGCGCCACACATCATTTCGCGGCGCGCTACAGCAACTAGATCAATCGCTTTGGGAGTCTCGCGACGCGCTGGACAGACACAAACTCAGTGAACATGCATTTCAGCAGCAAAAGACTCCTTGAGACCGTCAGAAGATCCATGACTTGGTCAGTTGGCCGAAGGAAGCGTAGCGGAATGGAACATGCGATCATTCCCGCCCGCTACTCTCCATATCGATATCCTGAAAGCGATGGCGTTCTATATCTAGCACCACGGTGGGGGCATACAGGCAACAAGGTGTGGCTTATTGCGAAGAGCTGAGTGATATCGCTGCAATGCTGCATACTTGAAGATGATACCCTCTCATACCCTCGTTTCCCGAATCCACGCACACAGCCTTTCCTTTGGCTCTTCGGGCAGAATGCAACTCTCTGTCTTTCTTTTCGCTGCAGTTGCGTCAGCGTACACTCACTTCACACGCCAGGATGACCCATCAACGACATATCGAATGGCGATTGCCAGCATCGCACACGATGTTCAAGCCTACACTACACAAGTCACGACTTTTTCTGGAATCTCAAACAGAACCACATTTGTCGACGCCATTTCGCAACTCGAAGACACAGTCTCTGAATGTAAAATCCTCGAAAACGCGCTTTCGTCGATCAACCACTGACAGATGTCTACAGCAATCACCACTATCCAAACCCTGCCCAGCCTGGACGAAGAAGACACGATGATTGTCTCCATAGACATCCTCAACCTTGACGATTCCATCAAAGCGGCCATCACCAACACTACAAATCAACAAATCCTCTTCTCGGCATCATGTCTGGGCCCAACGATCCTTCAATTTCTGCAGACAGCGCAGACATCCTTGGGAACTATGATTTTACAACTCTCGACGAAACTCGACCCTTCTTTCCAGGACATCATTAACAACGTTCACGATGATTTTTTGAACGCGTTTCAAACTGGCATCGATACTTTCGCGGATCCGACCAGCTGGACCAACAGCGTCTCCTCAACAACAACAAAAGCAAGCAGTACCTCGGGCACGAAAATAACCTCGTCTCTAACGACAATGCAAACATCCACCACATGCACCAAGAAGACCTCCAATCATCACCATACCAGGAACTCGCCACCGTACGAGTACAGGAGGAAACCTTACACGGGATGGTGGTGATGACAGTGGGAACAGTAGATGGAAAAGCTATCACTGCTACGTTTCAGATAGGACCAGATATCATGTTTCAGGACCTCCTATTCGACACGCAGCGTGATCAGACGACATGGATTTGTTCTGGCGTATAGACACAAAGTCATCGTGTTATCAAGACAAGGTAAAGAGAGTCAGTTTGCGAAAGACGAGGAGCTGACGGCGAAGTTTGGGAATTTGGTAAAGACGCCCGGAACTTGGGTCGCGGTGTTGCCTTCCGAGCTACATACAGGTTCGCTTTGCCATTATGCCACATGAACGCAATTGTGTCTTCGCACCTTCGCGCAACAGACACTGCGCGCTTTTCCGAGCCCACTCTTACTCGTACATGCCTCGTTTGCCTAGTATCGCCTATTGTTGCCACGGTAGTTACCTCCTCCACCTCCACTGTATCCACCTCGTGAGCCACCGCCATAGCCAACTCTATCATAGCCACCTCGGCCACCATAGCCACCTCTGTTATCGTATCCACCTCGATCATAAGATCCACGATTGTCATACCCTCCATACCCACCATACCCATTCTGCGGTGGCGGAGGACCTCGGGGCGGGTATCCATGCGGAGGTGGTGGTGGAGGATAACCTCTCGGCGGAGGGCCACCAGGTGGAAAGCCATGCTGGGCAGCTTGAGCAGCAAGATGAGGCGGCAGATTCGCGAAAGCATCAGCCGCACGATTCGAGTAAGGATCTTGAAGGGGAGGTGGTGGGCCTTGACCATAGTCTCCGTTCGCGCCGTAGCCGTTTCCGCCATAGCCACCGTTGCGATTGTCGTGGTCTCGTGCTGCGTAATTGATGCGTCGGCCATCGGATCTGTCGCCGCCTTGTGAGAGCTGCACGCCTCCATGGGCTCGACCGCTCTTTTCGGCTCGGCTGCGGGTCATCTCGATGTCGTTGTAGTCGAGGACTGGTTCGTTGAATTTCACACCTGGCAGGAGCATGGATTTGTGGATGCTGCCGAGGACTGGCATGTGGTAGGACACCTTGATACTCTCGTCGGAGTCGAGGCTGGTGAATTCGTCCTGTGTGCTTTCGAGTGGGAAGGTGAGTTCGGAATTGGGGACGTAGGTTTTGTCTTTGGTGATCTTGCCGGCAAGGCCTTGCGATGTCTTGGTATTGATCTTGAATTTGGGCGCACCGGCTTTCTTGCCGTAGAAGTTGACGACGACATCGTTGTAGAGAGGATGCTTAGTGCTGAAGATCAAACATTCCTCGCCGAATCCGTTTCGTCGCTTTTCGTCGTCGGTGAGGAGAGGATATTTCGTGGCCATGGCATCGAGCAATTTCTTCTCGTCGATGAATGGCAAAAGCGCAACTCCTTGCCAAGCAAATTTCTTGCCATTGAGATCGACTTCGAAGTCGATTGGGTAGAACTCCTTGATCGGACTATCATCCTCCGTCATGAGGGGATGGAAGACTGCTGGGAGAGTGTGATTCGACGCGGGCGGCATGACACCCATGAGCTGTTCATAAGGGTGGAAAGGCTTGCCCTTTTCGAAGTTGACGACCTGCTGATCCATGTCCTGAAAGTCCGCAGCGAAAGGGGCATAGTGGTACGGGTAGTACCAAGTCCATGACGGACAGCCTTGAAAGTAGTAGAGGAGCACCCAGCAGAGACCCTCCACGTAGCTTCGGGCGACCTTGTGGCGAAACTCGATGTCTTCGGGTGAGACGTGGAACTTTTGCTCGTAGTAGCGACCTTGATAGCCATCCTCCCAGAGCTTGACGGTGTCCTCCGGCATAGCGTTGGTGCCATCCGAGTTGCCTCCAAGGTGGCCAGAGATGCCACGATTCATTGGGTCTGCAATCTCCTTGTTTGGTGTGTTTCGTCCTGGTGTCGAAGGGTCTGAGCTGACCTCGTCCGCGGCCGCATCGTCAATCATATCGCGTGTTCGCTTGCCAAGAGCCTGCGGGGTGTCATTACCGTTTGCAGCGCCTGCCATTAAGGCATCAATTTCTGCTTTCTGGCTGTCTGCTCCCTTCTTGCTGTTCATCATTCTCTCTTTCAGCGCAGCTGCAGCCGACTTGTTGTCCTGATTTGCCGATCCGACCACGTCTGCGTGAGTAAGACTGGCCCTGTAGCGAGGGTCGCTCATAGTTTGTGCTGCGCCAGGTGCGAACGTTGGCAGCGCATTCGGATCAGCTGCACCCTCACCTCGCACGATGCCGCCTCGTGCTCCGCGACGAATGACAGTCTCGTCAAAGCCAGTGGGTGCGCCATTCGAGTACCGTGCTCGCTTGTTAGACTGTCGGCGTTCTCGGTCTTCGCGCTGCTTCTGTCTCTCGGCAGCCTTGACCTCGGTTTCGCGACGTCTCTTGAAGATCGCGTCTTCCTGCTTAGCCAAGCCTGCGAGGATCATTTGCACACGTGCAAGATCAACATGCCCATCTTTGGTGACGTATCCTCCCATGACAGGCAGGTTATCTCGCCAGATGGCGATGAGCGCGTCAATACCATCTTCTCGGATGTCGAGAGAGGGCAAGTGTGGCAGGAAATCGTTGCCGACGAAGAAACACATGAAGACCCAGTCGTCCAGCGCACGCTCGAGGTCGAATCGGAATCCTTGGTTGGGCACGCTCATCTCGACTGCCAGGTATTCTCGCAAAATGCCGACATGCAGCCAAATGAATGGCTTCAGTGGCTTGGGTACATCCTCTTCCTCTTTCGGCTTGCCGGTACAGTTGGCAGCGATATGGCCTGGCTGGTTGCACTTTCTGCAGTGACCAGGTTTGGTGTCGTTGGCGAAGACGTCTTCACGCAGTACGCGGAAGTGTGGTTCGTGAGTGGCAAGTCCCAACATGATCAGATCCGCGTCAAGCCCATAGATGACGTGTCTGGATGCGTCAGCGCAAGGTCGTGTACATGTATATGCACCTCGTTTCTCACAAGTTTGGGTGGAGCGAAGAGGAAAAGCAAAGGGAGAAATGTAGCTTACCTTGTATTCGGGTCGTGGTCCGGCGAGCTGCGCTGGGACCGCACGAAGTTCATAATCTTATGCTCACCTTCACCAGGAACAGTAGCGTCAGAAATGATGACTTTGAGCTTCTCCCAAGCAGGATCTGTGGTGAGCTTGTAGCTGATCCAGTATCGCAGACTGGCAGCGAGCAAGTCCATGAAAGGAGTGCCAGGAGTAATGGAGTTGGAATCCCAAGTCTTCTTGGGTTTGGAGTCTTCCTCATCATCACCGCCGGCCTCACCTGCTGCTACCATGCGAGCGTGGAATTCCGCTGCCATGGCGTCCTTTTCGGCAGCTTCTTGTGCACTTCGGAAACGTCTACTTCGCTGCTGATTCATCTTGGCACGCGGAGCGACACCATCAACAGCAATCATGAGAAGCTTACGGGGGCGCACCATGTTGACCACGCGCTCAGTGTACTCGAAGATTGCCACCATCATCTCCTCTTCGTTTGCGGGAGGCGGGCGGTCTTCAGGGTGCGAACATGGATGCACGATACCATTCATGTCTAGGTATAGGTTATCCATTTCTTCGCCATTTGGGTTTGGGCCGCGCGCATCGATGGGAATCTTGGTGACAGAGCCGTCTCCATTCGCGACCTCGCCCGGCTGCTCCTCAACCACGGGCGAGATGATCTTGGGGTATTTCTTGCTGAGCCACCGGAACAGCGCTGGAACACCCATGCTGAATGAATGACCTTTGGGACCGATGACAAGGTGTGTAGGTGTATGCGCAGGTACAGGTGTGCAGTCAATGAGTGAGGCGAGGCAGGAAAGGCGTCGCCGTCGCCGTCGCCGTCGCCGTCGCCGTCGCGTGCGCGCGCTGGGCTTCTCTTTCCCTCCAGCCGCGGCGGGCGCGCTCCGAGATGCGGACGGCGGAAGATCTGTAGGCGAGATCAGGTCGGATGTGCGGAGTTGAGGCCAGGCAGACGAGTTGGCGATGCTGCCGGCGTGGTGTGCACTGTGGACATGGAAGAGAAGTCACAAAGAGGAGATGCGAAAGTCCGCTCTCACGCGAAGACCCTGCCAAGACTCGAACGCGATGCCTGAAGGCCGGTCAGGACAACAATGGCTTAGCTCAATTCCATTCAATCCCATTCAATACCTAGGAGAAACGCTGAACGAACGCGCTACACTTGTCAACTAATAGCCGTGCCAAGTGAGAGTATCCGTATGGAAGTCTTGACATAATCCATCCACCCAGAAATGAGATAGAGCCAGCCAGCAGTCTGCCCCAGGGCAGCGGACCGACACCATGCTGAAAGCACCACCGCAGCAGACGGCGACGGCGACCATTGACACGCTGAGTGGTCGCCTGCAATCTGCGACATTACTGGAAGATCGACGAGCTGCTATACAAGGCCTCAGAAGCTTTGCGAAACAATACCCGGCCTCCGTAGCCAGCGGCTCACTCCGAGAGCTCATATCGACATTAAAGAGAGATGGGCTGGGAGACGCCGGCTCAAGTCAGGGCCAGAGCCAGAGCCAGAGCCAGAGCCAGAGCCAGAGCCAGAGCCAGAGCCAGGACGATGGCCGGCAAGGCGCAGAGGGCGGCGATGTGGACACAATCAGGCTGGTGTTGGAAACACTGCTCATGCTGTTCAATCCCGACAGCAGTTCCCCCGAGGCTGGCGATGAGATTGCACTCTTCCTGGCTGATGAGTTCTCCATGGTAGGCTATGCGCATCGTGATTCGGGATTCGTAGACAGAATAGCTAAGCTAATGGCAGCGCCAAGACAACATTACCGTGCTCCTAAACCTGCTCGATCCCACATCTGCATACGCCGACTACTATTCGCGCTTATACTCGCTACAGATCCTGTCCTCCATATGCGCCGCGAGACCCGACCGACTACAAGAATGTATACTGTCAGCCCCTCTGGGTTTGTCGCGACTGGTGGGCGTGTTGGACGATTCGCGAGATGCCGTACGAAACGCGGGCCTGCTACTCCTGGTTGATCTCACAAGCGGCGCGAATGAAGAGCTGAGGAAAATTGTCGCATTTGAGGATGTGTTTGGGAAGACGTTCAGCCTGATACAGCTGGAGGGTGGCTTGTCGGAAGCAGGTATCACAGCGCAGGACTGCCTGACTCTGCTCGCGAACCTGGTCAAAGGTTCCGCCAGCAACCAGACCATGTTTCGTGAGTCTGGTTGTGTTGCGCAGATGATGCAGCTCTTGCAGCAGTCATTTCCAGCTGACGACGAACTACCAACCGAGACACAGGGCCGCGAAAGGGCAGCTTGGGGCTTGCTGCAGCTGCTAAGGCTGTTCCTTACGCCGGGAGAGTCGAGCACACCGCAAAACCAAGTCGCCTTCTTCAGAGCTGGCACGGGCCAGATTCTGACCGACCTTGCATTTTCGCCAGCCCTACCCACCTCAATCCGTGCGACAGCATTACGCGCAGCCGCTGCATTGATCGACTCAAATCCGCCTCTCCAAGAACAATTCGCTTCTTCAACCGTGATAACGCCTGCTGACGCCGAACATAACGCAGCAGAGGCAAACAAGCATGCTCAAACCAACGGCGCTGCGCCGAATGGACGTCTGAGTGCGAAGACAAGTGCCAGGCCAAGTACCGAGAACCGCCGAACGTATGTCATCGAAGCACTTCTAGATCTTGCCCTGGATCAAGCCTCAGCAGAAGAGGCCTTGCGAGGGGCTGCTTGTGGGCTCGTCCAAGCCTACCTCACCAATCACGACAGAGTAAAAGCTCACTTCCTTCAACGTGCGATCGGTGGGCATGCAGAAGGCGAGACCGCTGCTAATGTCATCGTGACACTGCTCCATCCATCCGAGAATGACGATACTGGAGTGGTACATGCTTCTTGGATCGTGCAGGGTCTGATCGTAGATCAGCCTGAAGCCAAAGCTGCTTTACTGGCTGTCAAGGAGGGAGACGAGGAAGAAGGTGAGGATGTGATTACAGCAGTCCCTGGTTTCGGCTCCCAGCTGCAGGCCGCTCTCCAACCACCTGTTCACGTAAGGCAAGCTGCTGCATATTCCAGCTTGCTCGCCACACTTCTCTGGGACTTTGCACCTGGAGTGGACGATTTGCTCGAGGAGGGATCCAGTCTGCTCCAGGCGCTCATTGCGACAGTCAAGACACCAACAGATCCGATCGTGGCCGGCCTGTCAGCCGTACTTCTCGGCGTGATCTATGAATTCAGCACCAAAGACTCGCCAATACCACGTCGAGCGCTAGCACCGCTCCTTCAGCAGAAGCTTGGACGGGCTAAGTACTTGGACGCTCTTTTGCAGTTGCGACGAGAGCCGGCGATTCGTGACTTTGATCTTGACGCTGAGTCAGATGAAGCTGGCGATGGCATGCTTAGTGACGTCTTTGTCGACCTATTCACAGTGGAGTACACTCGATTAAGACGAGCCATTGACAAAGATCCTGGCGTTGAAGTGATACCTGGCGGGGTGGCAGAGGCTGGTGTCGATCGTGACATATTTGATGAGTTGCGGCAGCAAGCTCAAGCAGCCAAAGATGCTCTGGCTACAGCACAGCAGGAAGCCATTGAAGCCACTCAGAAAGCAGAGCAAGATCGCATGTCGATATCAAAAGAATTACAGACGTCAAAGTCAGAGGTCGAGCGCCTGCGAAAGATCAACCAAGCCATGCAACAAGGGCATGAGAGCGAACTGGAGAAGCTCACCAAGAAGCATGAGCAGGATCGCAGCACCACACAAACTAGACATCAGCACGTCTTGAATAGTGCAAAGCAAGAAGCGGAACGGGAAGCGCAAGCGCGATTGCGAGAACGCGAGGCTGCTGCTGCGCAGAAAGTACAAGAGCTTGAGCGACGAATAGCAGAGCTTGGGAACGAGCACCGCAAGGAAGCAAGCGGCCATGCAACTGTCAAGCAGCAACTTGAGACGCTATCTGGCAAGCATAACGAGCTTCTACGACGAGAGCGGGATCTGTCGAAAGAGCTGGAGTCACTGCATCAGCAACGTGGCGCTGCTGATAGGAAGCTACAAGCAGCGCAGGATCAAGTCAAGGCCGCTGAGTCGAAGCTCGAGATTGCGAGAAAGTCTCTTGACACGCGAGGCGAAGAATTGGAGAAGCTCAAGTCGCAGGTTGCTGAACTACAGGCAGATCTCAAGGCTCGAGATGAGGAACTCAAGACCGAGCGCGCCGGGTATGCTGAGCTGGAGAAGGAGCTCGAGACAGCCAAAGCTGCAGCACTCGATGCCGCCATGGGAGAGAAGCAACAGCTTGAAGAGGCTCAGAAGAAGGCGAGAGATGCGGAGACGAAAGTCAAGGCGCTCGAGATGCAGCTCAGTGAAGCGGAATCCGAACTCCAGGATGCCGAGAAGAGGGCATCTGAGAGCGAGGGCAAGCTTGCTGCAGTTCAGAAGAGAGCTACTGATGCAGAGTCGGCATTCAAGGAGGCCAACAAGAAAGCCACCAATTCTGAGACGAAGGTCAAGGAGGTTGAGGGCCAAGTTGCTGATGCAGAAAAAATGGCATCAGAAGCGGAGATGAAGCTCAGCACTACCGAGAGCAAGGTCAAAGATTTGCAGAAGAAGCTTAAGGATGCCGAGGAGAAAGCCAGCGCGGCAGAGAAGAAGGCCTCCGAAAGTGCCAAAGCACTGAAGGCCAAGCCGACGCTCAGAAAAGAAGACAAGGACAAGATCGCCCGGGTGGATAAGCTGGAAAAAGACCTCGTAGATGCCAAGAAGCAAGTTGAAGTGGCGAAGAAGGCCCTTGCCGCGAAGGGCGATGCAGGCAAAGACGATGCCATCAAGCTTGCCCAACTGGAAAGCGACCTGGCGACTAGAGATGAAGAGCTCATCAAGGCCCAAGAAAACGAGAAAGCAGCGAAAGAGCAGCTTAGTCAAGTCGAAGAAGACCTCGACAAAGTCAAGAAGGAGCTCGAAGAATTGACCGAGTCTGCTGAGGAGGATCTCAAGAAGACTAAGCAGGAACTCGAAGAAGCCAAATCTTCTGCTGAAGAGAAGCTCGAAAAGACCAAAGCTGAGCTCTCCGCTGCTAAGAAGGATGTGGAAGCACAACTCCAGAAAACTAAGAATGACCTTGAGTCAGCAAAAGAAACGGCCGAATCCGCGAAATCCGAACTCCTCCAATCTCAAAAGGCTCTCGAACAAGCCCAGAAACAAGCACAAGTCGCCAAAGACCTTGCCAAGAAAGCCACAGATGACGCGAAGAAAGCTGCAGCCGAGGCGGAGAAGAAGCTTGCAGAGGCTGAAATGAACAAGAAGAATGCCGGCCCAAGTGACGCGGACAAGGCAAAACTTGCAGCACTGGAAAAGGCTGCATCCGAAGCCAAGGAGAACGAGAAACAGGCTAAAGAAGAATTGGAAAGTATGTTACTTGTTATGGGTGATATTGAAGCCAAGAGGGATGAGTATAAAAACAAGATCAAGGAGCTGGGTGGGGAGGTCAGTGAGGATGAGAGCGAGGATGAGGAGAGTGGGGAGGAAGCGGAAGACGACGTGGACTAGTGAAGAAGAGATGATGGGATTGTCGTTTATGTAGACGAGATATGGAAGGTGTGAGAGTTTGATCGAGCTTTCGAGTTCATATTGAGACTTTGGTCTGCTGTTTTGTGTGCCTACTAACAAGGTTGTTTGCTATCAAGTGAGAGCTGGGTTGAATCGTGTAGATGAAGGATAATTGAGATTGCCTTGGCTTGGTCGGAAGTCAGAGTGCTTACGATGTTCTGGACTACTTGCTGCACATCGCGGTACTTGTCAATGGCTTCTGGACAAGGCAAATAGCGATGAGCGCTCGATCTCATCACGGCTCTGGCCACGCACCTGAACACGATGGTGAGAATACAAGACGTGAGGCTCGGGGCCACGTTCAGCACTGAATTCGCAGCCAGTCTGCGACTAACCAGAGATCAATTCGCATACTCGCCAAAAATGATAGTCGGAGCATATCTTCGGCGAAGATGGCACACAGCCTCTCCATTTCTCAAACTCTCTTTGTCCTTCAATTTACCGATTCCACCGACACACTGCGCTGCTTGATTTGCATTACTCCCTGAAGCGTATCATCCAGTTTCTTGTGGCTTGGCCTTGGAGCAATCCTAAAGTATGACACTCCCATCTCCGCTAGCACTTGAAAGCCGAGAGATGCATGACCGTCTGCCAGGCTCGGAACAGACCGCTTGATGCCGGAGAGCACACCACTACAGCCTGACTTCCTCTCATATCTCCTCAACCAGTCGTTGGACCCCCCATTCTCGGCACTGTCCGGCGTCCAGACTACCCGAAAGGTGCAGACGGTGCGAAACTTGTGGCTTGCATGTGCATGCTCTCTACATCACAACGATTCGAGCACTTTTGTTGATAATGATATGTCAAGCGACACTGTCACGCGCTTGCTTGGAGAAGGCGTAGACCCTAATGCACTGCTCGTCATCGACCCACAGAATAATGACACAGCTTGCAGCACCTGGCAATACCTGCTGCTTGAACTATGGGGACAGTCGCCGTAATGGGAATCGGTGGACCAAGCAAAGCTGGAGTTCGAGGAGTGAGACAGCGTCACAGGTATGATCAAAGTCATGCGTGACGGCGGAGCCGATCCAAATGTCGAACTTGAGCTCGATGTGGGCTGCTGGCTAGAGGCCATGCGCAAGGCTCCGTGGACGTCCCGACCTCCTGGCTCTGAAGCCTTTTGACCAAGAATGTGCGAAAATTTTGAAGCACGAATAGCGCTTGGGAGTGAGAATGAGAAGTTCCTTTTGCGGCGAGCAACGCAGAGGTTTCCAGCCGTCGCAGAGTTGGTAGGAACTCGGTCGCAAGTAATTCCGGAGCAATCCATTATTGCCGCATAGATCGAACTAGCCAGCCACGGTGCGGAGCATCAGTTGAAAATCACGATGCGGGCGCTGATGGAGGACATCATGGGGATCGAGTGCGCGCCTAGACCGGCATCTTTCCTTCATGCTACTCTGCACCGCCAACAGTGTATCTCTTTACCAACTCCACATATCCCACTCTCCTACCCTTCATCAGGCCGACCGCATCTTGCAACAACCCAAAAGCTAGTCCAGCTTTTGCACCCATCTTCGCTGTCCTCGCAGCCGTAGGCAATGGAAACCGATTCCAAGCCGAAAACATTCCGGCAGTGCCCAGGCCCGCGAACATCGAGCTCAAACAATCTCGATTGCCCTTCACAGCCTCCTCTTGCACTGCATCTTCCACGTCTGCCAAGTCCTCAATCGCAGCCATTCTCATCTCCCTCCCACCCTTAGCCCACTCCCCACCCCAGAACTTCCTCCACGCCCTGGCACCTGCAGCTCGTCCCCGATCTACACCTTCCTCAAGGACGAAATAGAGCCCGGTCCATGCGCCAAATCGAAAAGCTTGTCTGAAGCCTTCCTTGATACCGCCTAGCATCATATTGTAGTTTTTGGATTTATGGTAGAGGAACCATCCGGTTTGGGTTTTGGGTAGTCGGTGGGCATTTTCGGCGCGAAAGCGGAAACCTGTGTCGATTGAGCCTTTCGCAAGCCCCAGTATGAAACCTGAGAAGCCTGATATTGTAGTTGCGAGAGGTAGGCGGAGGCCTAGTGGAAGAGAGAGGCGGTCATTGATGTTTCGTATGGGTCGGAGCTCTTTCTGGGCTTCATTCGATGTAGGTACCGTCACGGCTTGGGAAATGGGCATGTCGGGAGTTGTCAATGTCTCGTTAGCCTCTGCGGCGAAAGATTTGTTCTTCCACCACATTTTGATCGTGCTATCGTATTCGTTTCATGGTATGGCGATGTGAAGTGGCATGTGAAAGTGCGGAGTCTCGGAGGTGAAGTCCAACGTCGCAAAGCGCGGGGGCCCATGCTTCTCGGGTTCGATCTTTCCACGGAAACATTTGATACTCTTCATCCATCGCCATTATCAAGCGCTTGGCCGACCATGCTGGCATCTCGAAATGGCGCGCTCAGCCACACGACAAAAGCCGCATATGTCTGTCTAGGCTGTAGACTCAAATCACAACCGCATCGACAGCAGAAACGACGCGAGCATACCGATTCCAATGCTCAGCCCTTGCCGATTACATCCTTGGACCAAGACGATATCAGCACAATACCATCATCGACATCATCCGAGAGCAACCGCAATGGCGCCCAAACTCTTAACTCTCGCGTCGATGGCGACGATGAGTTCAACCGATGGTATGCCAGACGAGTCAGAATGGGCGTCCAAGAGCACGGGGGCAGCAGCAAGTATATGCCGGAAACTTATTATATCCGAAAAGATGACTTTTCAAAGTTCCGAGGTCATGTCTCAAATGTCGTCCGAGTGGTTGGCAAAGAAACCGGCGCATGGATACGTTTTTCGAGCTTCAAGGAGGATTTTGAACAATGGCCATATACAATCATTGGTAGCGATGAAGCAAAAGCAGCGGCCAAGGATCTTGTCTCTCGCATAGCTGAGACTGGCTCTTCAAAATGGCTCCATGCTGGAAGCATACCGGTGGTCAAGACTCGCAGGCGTGACGAAGTTGTGAAAGATGTGGAAGAGATGCCGGATTGGGCAGCAAAAGCTTTGCAGGAAGAGCCTGAAGAGTCCTCGTCAAGGATGAGAAAGCCCGACGCAATCAAGCGCTCTCGCTCCTTCGCATCAGAAAATCTCTACTACACTTGTGAGGAGATTGTAAACGCTTCATTTCGATTGGCGAACGTCGGCAGGGAAAATGGTGTTTTAATCACCTTTCCCAGGCCCACTGGTGACTATGATCCAACAGAGCAAGGCAGTATCAGAATCCGAGGTACACAGGAGGCGAGGCAGAGCGCCAAGCTTGATATTGAGCGCATCATGTCGCGGACGAGGGGTGCAGATAAAACTATGTTTTATCCTCAGCATCTTATCTGGAGGACATCTTTCGAACTTGTAGAAGTGGGTAAAGCCACTGGGACAAAACTTGAATTCTCCTACGATCTTCCACGGCACGACTCAGATGAAAGTGGGAAAATCGTCATTCGTGGCAATACACGTGGCATTCAGGCGGCTACGAAGTCCATCAAAGCCATCGTAGAGCAAAACGGGCACGAAAATAGCTTGGTGAGGAAGCAGATAACGCACAAGTATAGTAACGGAGGCCTCACGGCCATGAAACAGAAAGCGCATCATTCCGTGGAAGAGACGCTGCTCTATCCGCCCTTGCTGGTCTCAAAAGCCAGCAGTGATTTGGTGGACTTGGGAAGACGAACCGAAGCGAGTGTCAGATTTCTAAGCTTCTTGCCTAAGGATTGCGATCCCGGGGACGGTGGTAAAATCGTCCTTCGCGGTACTCGCGACGCGATACGAGCCGCCAAAAGTTCCATCCAAACGATCATGGACCGATATCAAAAAGACCCGCCGCTGTTGAGGACCCACAATCAACGAGTGCATAGGTACTCTTCCACGCGGGTAAGTAAATTCCCCACCGAGCGTGGAGAAGACCCGACCACCGCAGAACTTCATGCCGATAGTCTGGAGCGCTCCTCGACTTTCAATGGAAGACCTGTGATATCTCATGAAGATGGCAGAATATTGAGGAGTGTCCACGATGTGATCTCGAATGTGTCACGGCGAGAACTGGAGCACGAGGCTCAATTGAAAGCGTCAGAGCATCATTCACATACGTTTACGCCAATTGATGGATCAGGACAGCCTTCTGGAAGACTTGAGACAAGTTTTCAGGAGCTGGGGCGGGAGTTTGCTATTGCTATTGATCACAGGCTAGAAGACGAGCAGCCGGACGTGCAGTCAAACAACTCTTCAAGACCCGAAGGTGAGCCCAAAGCCGAGCAAAGTCGATCGTCGTCAGGCGGTTTCGCGTGGCAGTCGACATCTATAGTGCGATCAGGCTGGAATGGAATTGCACCTGCCCAGACCAGATCGTACCACTCCTCCTCACGGCTCGTGCAGCAGGCTGTATCTGCAGAACCGGACCACGAAGATCATGACCTCGAATTCGATGGCGAGGAGCCGCCACACGCCCCAGAGCAGAAGCTGAACTCAAAGACCAGCGGAATAAGGGCTAAGCTACGAAGATGGAACGAGCTGCATGGTTATGAAGAACCTGTCCCTGACCTCACGCCGAAAGAGGACATCTCTCACGAGCTTGATATCTATAACAATCTGACTCGACTACCAGATGAAACTGCCATCAATCGCAATGCGGCGCAGGAGGAAAGTCAAGAGCAATACTCAAGCCTTCTAGGTTCCGGCAAGGAGGGCTATGATGGTGCCGCCCGCGAGTCTGGCCGATTCTTAAGCCCGGGCGACCTTGTGGAAGTAGAGTATCCGTCAAGCGAGCGTGAGAGCATTATTGCTGTCTACGTCCGCCGTTGTGGCTCCACCCTGGGTCAGTTCTTCACCATGGATGGCAGGTGGATGCACTTGGACCAGAAAGCTGCACAATACCATATTCCTGGCTTCGTCGACCTGAAAGAGCTTGAGCCAATTTTGAAATATCTGCCCAAGGTCTCAGGCACAGCAGACTTAGAAGAGCTTAAGGCGAAGGCTATGGTGGAAGATCTGTCAGTGCCCCGTCCTGTAGCAGCACCATTGGTCCGACGATTGACCGGCTTCTACAACGAAGCGCAGGAGATTTATCGACGCCATGCCAATGCTTTGGACAATGCGCACAACATGCTCGCCCACGAGACAGATTTGCGTTACGGGTCACTCGAATCTGCAGCAATGGCGCTCCTCAAATTGCCTGCAGACAAATTGCCCATCACTGCACTTTTCACAGTACGTAAGGCGCTGGCAAATGGCGGATTCGCGTTCAACATTGACCGACGTTCTCATCGAGTCACTGGATACATGCAGATACGCAGCAAAGAGCAGGTCAGAATGGTTGAGCAGGTGCGCGACTGGATCCGCCAGTGGCAAGACGATCTTGCAATCACACCAGGAATGAACACAAGGCAAGCGGACCAGCACAGGCCTAGTAAGGGCGCTCGAATCCTGTATAGCTTCGTCAAAAAGTCGAAGCACATCGTTACTGTGCAGCGACAGAACCGTCAGCCGACCCAGTCCCATAACGTTGGACCAAGCAAGACACGACTGCCACTCATCGAGGCACTTCCTGGTTGTATCAAGCTCGAGACTGGTCGCCAGTTCACAGACGATGAGCAAGAGATCATCCGCTTCCTCGAGGCCTGGTGCTGCAGTATGATGTTCCAGGGACTGCCTCGCATGTCCAGTATGCCGCCACTGATCCTCCATGCTACTGGTCTCTATAAGGATGTCGAGGGTAAAGAGATGGACCTGAACACTGCGACGGGTTTCATGTTCCTGCAAGAGCTGGGCGTGGTCATGCCGCACGACAATCGTGTTCGTTTCGATCAACATCTGCTGTTGCCCAGCTCTCAACACAGCAAGCCTCTTCAAAACCTGATGACCAGCTTGATGGTTATGCGCGACAACCACAACTTGCGCGACTCCATGTCTCAGCTCCGACACGATTGGAAAGATCTCCCTGTCTACTGCATTGACGATGCATCTGCACAAGAGATCGACGACGGCGTCTCACTTGAGAAGGCAGGTGTAGGCTCTGATGGCCAGGAGCTGCACTGGTTGCACATACACATCGCCAACCCCACAGCATTCTTCTCGCGCGACCATCCCTTGGCTAAGATGGCCAGGCACATGGGCGAGACCATCTATATGCCAGAACGCAATTACATGATGTTGCCGAGATGGGCAACACGGAGACACTTCAGTCTGGCGCCTGATAGACCATGTCTTACCTTCAGCGCTAAGCTTGACTCTCAAGGCAACACATTGGAGTACAAAGTCCAGTCTGCTACCGTCCGCAATGTGATACGGATCACTTACGATGAGCTCAACAAGCTGCTGGGTGCCGCCGAGGCCCCCAGTGCGAATGCCATCTTCATCAATGTCAACGGAACTCCTCCACCATCTCGCGCTGCAACGAGTCGCATCTCGGAGCTTACTGAAGCGAACTTGGACGAATTGAAAATCATCCACCATCTTTCCAGTCAAAGGTCCCTGGTCCGAAAACGCGGAGGCGGTGTGTTCTTCTCAACCCCAAAGCCGGAGGCCACAGTATGGCAGACCTCGAAGAAAACTGGTCTGGCATGGGATCACACCTATCGAAAAGGCGCAAGGGCTGCCTACGGTGATCCCATCGTACAACTGCGCTCGGAGCCATTCACAAATTGGTTCGCAGCCGCAACCGTCGCCGCACAAGTCTTCGTCAGCGAAGCCATGCTGCTCTGCGCCGAAATCGCGGCTTCCTTCTGTGCCGACCGCAAGATCCCCATCATCTATCGAGGCAGCGAAACAAATGCAAGCACGGGCGACCCAGATGCCATGCAGAAAGTCTTGAAAGCCCAAGAACTTCTCAACACCAACCAAGACCTCCCACTCCATATCGGTCTCCCATACATCCAAAGTCTCGGCTACACCGTCCTCCGCACATCGCCTCTCAAACACAGCATGCTAGGCATGGAACACTACGCAAAAGTCACCTCCCCACTCCGCAGATACGGCGACATGATCATTCACTGGCAAATCGAAGCCGCTCTCCGCCACGAAGCCGAAACCGGAAAATCCATGCTCACAAGCGACCCGAAGCCCGACCGCTCTTTCCTTCCCTTCTCAGCCCAAATCCTCGAAGTTATCATGCTCGGCCTCCAACCTAGGGAGAGTATGATCATGCGCGCAAAACGCTACTCCGAAGAATTCTGGCAGATATATACCATGTTTCATAAATTCAAATTTGGACACGAAACCCCAGAAGGCTCGCTCGGCGACTTGTTGAAATCTTTGGATCCTACATCTGATGGTGAGACGGTGAAGGTTTTCGTTCAGTCGAGACCTGATATTGACAATCGGAGGAATATCGGTGCTCACATTATGAGCTTGGGGTTAGCCGTTACGATGCGTAGGCCGGAAAGTTGTGCTATTTGTGTTGAGGATGGGACGGTTGTTGCTAAGCAGGGAGATGTGTGGGAGGCGAGGTTGAAGAGTGTTGATGTTTACCAAAGGCAGTTCTTTGTTGAGCCTGTTAGGTTGGTGGGTAGGGAGATGTTGTAGAAAGAGTGATGTGGTGGAGATGAGGGTGGAGAGATTGTACAGATGGAATCGATGTGGTGACACGTCAGGTGGTCAGGGAAATGACGACTTCCGCTGGAAATGACAACTTCACCGATGTTCACAGAAAGGGAGACCATTCCCATTGTCACAACATGAAGCTAACCTATCTCCAATGCCTCCTCATCATCATAATCATAACTCATACACTCTAGATCTTGTAGGAGTGCAACACATGAGCATTGCAGTAGGCCTTGAGACCTTCCTTGCCCCACTCACCACCAATACCAGATTCCTTGTGGCCACCGAAGAACGCTTGTGGCGTGGGTTTCTCCCAAGAATTCACAAACACAGATCCAGCCTCAAGTCTCTTACCAATAGCCTCAGCACGCTTAACATCCTTCCCCCAAACACAAGCTCCCAAACCAGCATTGCTAGCATTAGCTCTCTTGATGACTTCCTCCTCATCCTCCCAAGGCTGGGTGGGAACGATAGGTCCAAACGGCTCCTCCTGAATAATCTTGCTGTCGTTCGGTGGGTTATCGATGATAGTCGGCTGCACGAAGAATCCCTTTCCTGGCTTGACTTCCTCTGGCCCCACGGCGAATTTATAGCCATGTTCTTTCGTGTCTTTGAAGTAAGATACGACTTTCTCGTATTGCATTTTGTTTTGCACGGGACCGAGGAACGCTCCTTCGGATGGTGGACCGACGGTCAAGGTCTTTGTGAAGTTCACCATCTCTTGTACCATTTCTGTGTAGATGTCTTTGTGGATGTAGATACGCTTTGTCGCGACGCAGACTTGGCCTGAGTTTTGGAATGCGCCCATTACCAGTTCTGGGGCGATCTTCTTGACGTCGACGTCTGGGAGGACGATGGAGGCGTCGTTACCGCCGAGCTCGAGGGTTACGCGCTTGAGTGTGTTGGCGCAAGCGGCCATGATCTTCTTACCCGTGGCAATGGACCCAGTGAATGAGATTTTTGAAATGTCGGGACTCGCTGTGAGCATTGGTCCGAGGTAGTCGTCGCCACCGATGGCTTGGACGATTCCTGGTCCGTAGATTTCTTGGGCGATTTCGACGACTTTGAGGGTGGTGTATGGGGTGAATGGAGATGGCTTGACGATGATTGTGTTACCAGTCAGGAGAGCTGGGACGATTTTGCCGACTGAGAGAATGATTGGGAAGTTCCATGGGCAGATGGCACCGACTACACCGAGAGGAGTGTATCGAGTGGTGATGGTCTTCTCGTCGTCCTCGAAGACCTCCTCTGGGATGTCGAGAGAGCAGTGGTGGTCAAACCAGCCAGCAACACCATGAGTCTCCATCTGGGCGATTTGTTTCTACGACTGTCAGCACGTTCAGTCTCAACGTCCTCAATCGATCGAGCTTACCGGCTTGCCAGTCTCAGCACAGAGCAGCTCAGTCATGTCTTCTGCGTGTGCAAGGAGAGCATCCTTGAACTTTTGGAGGAGCTCCTTCCTCTCCGCAAGAGTTGTGGTCTTGTACGTCTCAAATGCCTTCTTCGCAGATGCTACTGCATCATCAACATCTTTCTGACCCCCAATCGGCACAGGCCAGAGCTTCTCGCCAGTGCATGGGTCAGTGCCATAGTGGTGGTCCTTGGCACCTCTCGGCTTGCCATCGATCCAGTTAGAGAACTCATCCCACTTGATGGTAGAAATCTTTCCTGGAGACATCGCTTGCAATAGAAGAACTGTGTAAACAACAACAACAAGTACAGCTAGGGGTATCTTCCGAAAGAAATGGCGCTTTGAAAGAAAGACAACTTCCAAAAGATATACCTTCGGCAGCTCTCCCTGTTGCTCTTATACCCGGCCCCTGCGGACCTTGGTTAATGCGGCTAACGCATTGCCGTCTCCTCGTGGATGTCAGAGAGCGCCGAGATGGGCTGTAGGAGGACACGGCGGGGTAGAATGACAGAATGAGTGAGGTCTGGTTAGTCACTCACGAGGCTTGGGCCCGCAATTGCTCGCGCAGGGACCGTATGGGCCCCACCCCAGCTGTGTTGCTGTGTCGTCGCCAGCGTGTCGTTGTGCTTGGCAGTGCAGATGGTCGTTCCGGAAGGAATCAAGGCCGTCTCTCTTGACGTCTGGGCTGAAAGGGATTCCGAATGCCCATCAAGAATTGTCATGATATCACGCTTGACTCGGTATCGTTCCTTTGGGAGGAAACAAGGGTGCATGATGATGCTCCATACTGTATCGCTGTCCCCAAATCTTCAGCCTGGGATATTCCATACGGTCTACATCCATGTAATCACCACGAAGATGCCCCGGGCTTCGCGTGCACTCATGGTCCGTCTCGATGACAACGATGTCTGGATCTACAGAAGATGCGGCCGAACTTCACGCTCGGTCGCATTGTTTGGCCTCAAGAATGTGTCGCCGTGCATTTCTCACGTGAGACGTAACTTATACCTGTCCAAGACTTACCTCAGTTACTCAGACTCGCTGGCGGAATTAGAATTGCTAGGGGGTAAATCAATTTTCATTGATTTTCATTAAGTTTCAGCAATTTTTAGCATCTTTCACTAACTTTTAGCCAATGAGAAGGCAGTAGTTATGTAGGGTTAGAATTCGCGCTAGCGAGTCTAAGGGCAATTAGGGCTAGTGTTACTATATATACACTTTGGCTTATATATAGAATAGTAAGCCGACTTTAGCGGTCTACTTCTACGCCTACATTACACTTTATTAGTGTCTCTCTTATTGTTCTTAGTAGCGTATAGTCGGCGCTTTAATTACTACTTATAATAGATACGAACGAAGTACTAAGTACTATATTATCGCCGTCGGCGCGGTACGATATATTAATAGATATAGTCGACGATATCGCGACCGATACTAGTACCGATAGTTCTAGTATATATAGTAGCGACTCTAGGATTAGTACGGACATCGACGGTAGCTATAGTAACGGCTAGTAGTAGGACGTTAAGGACGTTCTATCTCGATAAATAGTCGCCGCCTATAGACTATCTAGTCCCCTCTCTAAAGTACCTACTACGATTAATATATCTCCTAGTATATGCCTATAGCGAAAGCGCAAAGTATATACTCGCTAAGACTACGAAGTTAGTATATAGGATAGACTACAAATAGTAGTTAATATACTACGGACTACAAGATAGTTAATAGGCCGGTTCTTAGAGGCTTGGATTAGTAGTAAAGTATAGCGGAAGAAGGGTAATAATAGGGATATCTTACTATCGTCGAAGTTATATACTATACTAGAGCTTAGGCGTATAGTACTAAAGAAGGCCCTTACCCGACGTATATTTAAGACATTACTCTATAAGGGTTCTACTAAACGTAGTATAGACGACTAAGTCGTCTCCTTACCCTCGATTATATAAGAGCTTTATACTCTTCCTACCTTTGTCCTATTTAGTTCGTTCGATTAGTTTATTAGAGAGAATAGAAGAGATATTAAAGAGTTAGATTTCGTATTAGCGTATACTACTATATCCTAGGAGGCTCCTAAATGGTACCGGTTTATTACTAATCTTATAAGCAATTAGCGTTCTTACTAGAAGAGTTAACGAACGAGTACGAGTATAAAGGATTCGGTCTAGCGGCGTGTCTTCTTCGTAACTATATACATTTTATATATACGTATACTATAGAAGTCCGATACCTTACATTTACTCTTGTCTATATATCTCTAAGGTTCTAGTACAAAGCGAAGGTATTTAGAGACATTATGTAGGCTAGGCGTCTATTAGAGCTACTATACTACAAATCGTCTTCTATATAATGTAGTCGATACAAGCAAGGTACGTAGAACAAAGATAGTATAATACTCTATATTAGGTCTTCTATTGCGTTCCCTCTATTATTACTTCGCCTAGGCTAATAGGACAATCCGGCAACCCGTAGATAATTCACTACTAGATGCATATCCATAAGGGTATCTAGTATCTTTTAGTATCTTTTAGCGGCTTTCGGCAATTTTTACTAACTTTCGGGATATCTATCCTTAATACTTGGTCGCTCTAGTATCTACTATAGATTACCTAGAATGTTTCCCGGTAACTTTTAGTAACTTTTAGTAACTTTTAGTAACTTTTAGTAACTTTTAGTAACTTTCGGAATACGTATCGTCGAGACTTAGTCGGACGGGCGTCCGCTATATTGTACTTAGAACGTTTTCTATATAGTCGGTATATTTAGTAACTCTTCTCGATACCTAGGCTATTACCTTCTATACGCCCTTCTACCGATATATCCATTTTCGAAGCTATTGACTTTCGTCGACGATATCTATAGTTACGTAGTTACCGCTATGTCTTTTCGAATATTCGCTAATATACCGTAGGTCGAGTTATAGGTCATAGCCCGCGACCTATAGGCGTATTTCAATTACGATAACGTTAACTTCGAGGACAAGGTACGGCACGAGGTAACTAGTTATACGAAGTAGTAAGTTACGATAACTACTACGCAAGTTATACGCTATTCCGCTATACCGGATACTAGGCTTTTCTAGCGCTAGTATAATCTAGCCTCTCTCTTAGACGCTAGTAATATCTATCTCTCGCCCGGTATCAATTCTACTAATAGGATTGGTATATAGATAACACGTGCGATTATTACGGATACTATTAAGTCCGTATATAGTAGAGCGATCGATGAAATGTTCTATACTAAATAGAGGTTCCGTAGTAGTATATATACGTGTCCGACGAAGCTAGCTATCGATATTCTATCGGACTATTCTCGTACGGAATTTATACAATACGGTTTAATACTATTTAACGAGGGCACTACTAAAGGTACGGTCTAGGTATATACTACTATATTCTAGACATAGTTCGGATTCAAAGTAAACCCGGATTCCCTCTCTAACGAACTAGACGACTTTAGTAATAGTCGTCTATATCTTATCTATAGTAATTAGCTTACGTCCGAGATAATTAGGCGTACGAAGGAATAGATAAGGTATTCTCGTAGAGAGTATAACCGTTGAGATTAGCTAATCGGGCTTCCGGCTTGGTTTTATATTTAAATAAATCTACTATATACTATCGTACGGACGTACTTCGAGACTACTATTCCCTACGAGGTATATAGTTATACTATTTCTATCGATCGGAATACTTAGGGACGTACGTAGTATAGTCGCGACAATACGAAGTACTATATAATAGAGCCGCTTGTTTAGTATATATTTAATGCTCGGATACTATTACTATTCTACGCTACGCTACGGAGGAGAGGTATCGCTATGTCTACTACCTTCTCGAAGAAGGTCGATATCGGATAGATCGGCTACGACTAGCTAGATATAGATAGAGGCTAGCGGTCAATTAACGACAACATTCGCCATTACCTTAGCGCCGCTATCTTTAATAAAGTTATAGAGGATATCCAATAGTAAGCCTTTACCCTATCTAGCTAGTACGGGGAGGGATATAACGATACCGAGTTCCGTACAATGTATCGCTTTCTACGTAAGGCTAAGGCATTCTTTATTATCCGTTACGTAGTAAAACATAGCGACATTAGTTAGCTCCGTCGAATAGTTAATCCGCTTATACTAATATTCTTTAGTACTTCGTAATATAACTATAGCCGCGAGATGCTTTATTATAGGTAGCTACTTATAGACGGTATTAGTAACTATAACCTCTAGCGGTCTATTCTTGTATCGGGTCTAGTTAATTAGAAGGGCAAACCCGACACCTTCAAGGCTATTAATCTAAGCCTAGAGTACCTTAATCTCGTATATAAAACCGAGCTAATATGCTATAAGAATAGTACTCGCGATGTCGATATTATCTTCGATCGAATATACCGCTCTAATGTATATATCCGTCGTATTCGCAATATACTAGAACGGGAGTTCGGTACGTATATGCTAGACGATTATATAGTACGTAATACAAAGTTAGATATCTTCTCGAGGGCGAGGACGCTCTTCAATAGTAGGCTTAGTAAACCTCGCGAAGATTAGGGCCTATCTAATACGGAATACTATAATTTATACGATATCCTCGGTATTAGGATAGGTCTAGTTGTAGCGAAGGTTACTAAGTTTAATTAGAGGGTCGTAAAGAGGCTACCTAACGATGTAGACGATGCGAGTTTAGATATACTATCGGACTTCGTTAACCTAGACTTATTCGAGGAGATTAACGATATCGAGGAGGTCGACCTAACTTAGACTTAATAGTAGCATATTACGTTAGAAAGGACGATAATATCGCGAGATAGAGGTTTCATTTAAGGTAGCGGCGCTACTATGCCTAAAATACTAGATAGAATACTACTAAGAGTATAAAATTATTATAAAGAGCGAAGCCTAGTATACCGAATACTAAATATCCGATATGCGATATGCGTCTTACTACTATATTTTAGGACTTATTGCGCGAATAACTAAGAGAATTAGTAAGCGGTAACACTACCGCAAGCACTACCTATACTACTACCTATATCGCCGCTATAGCTACCGCTAAAGCTATCTAGCTTGCGAGCTAGGCTCTTTAGAGTAAGCCTAGGCTCCTCGTCGTAGTAGGAATATAGGATCTAGAAGGAGTATATTAGTATAGCGTCCTACTTAAAGTATAGTAGACTAAGAGTACTATTATACCTTATAGAGCCGGTAGCGAGTATAACTACGGCTAGGCTTCTTAATATAGGCCTTAATGCCCGCTATATAACCCTAGTATTCGAAACCGTCGCAACGGTAGGCGTCGTACGGGCGGGCGAAGCGAGCGCCCAAGGTCGTCTCTATAATATAGATAATATAGTATAGCTACGGCGTACGATTCGTATAGGTAGCTATAATACATATTAGTAAGTACTCGCTCTTAAATACTCGACGAGAATATACGGTCGATAATGTCCGGAGACTACTATTTATCTATTACATAGGTAGGCTCGGGCAAGTAGCCTAGAATAGGCGGCCTAGCTAGCTAAGGGCAAGGTATTATTATACCTCCGGTCGGGATAGGCGGCATATTACTAACCTACCCGCTTAGAGGTACTACGGCCGGCGAGGCGAAGAAAGGGATAGTAGCGACGGCGGTAGCGGTAGCGATAGTAGCGGTAGGAGGAGAGAAGACCGGGATAGGAGAGAAGACCGGAATAGGGCTAGTAAAAGGTTCGTTCTCGCTATAGTATAGTTAGCGAATATGCTAATACACTACTAGTATAGAGGATAAATAGCTTACTCGTCGTCGTCGTTACTACTAGCGCTAGTAGGATTGTCGTTATTACTATAGTATAATTAGTATTAAGTATACCGGGAAGTAGTCTCGAAGATTTACTTACTTGTCGATACTAGGGACAAAGCCTATATCGCTATAATTTAGTTAGTACATATCGTAATAGCAACTCTCTATATATAGATAACTTACTCGTCGCTACTAGCGACATTGTCGAAGTCGTTACTAGATTATAGTTAGTACGTTAGGATATTCGATCGACGAAGAACTAAGTACTTACTCGCTACCCTATAGCTACTACTACTACTATTACTATTGCTACTATTGCTACTATTGTTACTATTATTGCTACTACTACTAACGGCGCTACCGAAGTAGTACGATAGCTACCCGGAAACGAGTAGTATTAAGGGAGCGACGGATAAGGGCGGCGGCGGCTAGACGATCGCGAATATAGCGACTAAGATTAATTAGTATACTTTATAGATTCCCGAGTACTACTACTAGATAACTTATAGGATAGCATAACGGCTAATGCCGCGGCAATGTATAAGAGAGCTCTAAACCTATATTAGTACTTAGTTCTCTCTTACTCTATAGTATTAAATCGAATTATACCTAACCGAAGTATAGATAGCCGCGAGCGGCCGGGGCAAAGAAAGGGCTAGCTATCTTTGTTACTTTCTATACGGTTATCGTAGTTCTTGTATTTGAGGTAACGCTATAGAAGAGGGTAAGAGGGTATATACAATATCTATAAGAGAAGACGAAGAGGAAGAAGGAAAGAAGATATCGATATCGAATATATAAGGCCGAGTATAGAGTAAGGTCTATTATTATACTAATTAACAATGTAAAAGCAACTAACAATAGTAACTAAAGGGAAATGTAGGGTAGGTAATAGGTAGGTAATAGGACAACTCGTTCGCTCGCCCTATTGTTCTAGGATTAATATAATAGGAAATGCTCTATCTACTCTAAACTACTCTAGTCTACGCGATCTAGTTAGCTAAAAGTTAGTGAAAGTACCTAAAAGATACCGAAACTTTATATAGATAGCTACTACTAGGGAGGGATTAATAATAGTAAGCCCTACTTCTATCCGCTATTTAATAATAAAGTACTATCGGTTGCCTAGGATAGTACTAATCTATCCCGATACTAACGTATATATATACTATCTCGCAAAGGAAGTACGCGCTAAACCGTTGTAGGTAGGATACGACATTGTTATAAAGTAGTACCTATCTACTAGTACGCGCTATAGAAGTCCCCGATAATCCCTACTATTAAGTACCCTTACTAAGTACCCTTTCGAATACAATATAGCGAAGCGGATACTTTATCTTTTAGTATCTTTTATTAACTATTAGCAACTTTCGATAATCCCGGCGACGATAGATATAGTAGAGTAAATACCTCTATAGTAACGATTCGACGCATTCGGTAACTTTTAGTAGCTTCCGTCGAAGACTAGTCCTATTCCTTTAGAGAAGGTAGTACATTAAGATTCCCTCGAACCTATAAACCTAGTACCGGCTTTATCTACCGACTACTTCTACTCTATAAGATATTAATAGGGTAGATAGTATTCGGATTTCGATCGGCTAAGGGTACGCGTATTAGCGACGAGATCGGATTAATAGTCTTTAAGTACTTTGCGCTTAGGGTATTAGATACCTCTCGGGTACTCCTTTTGCCCTTCCTTATACGAGGTATCGCTAGCGGTATAGGAAGCTATATAGTAGGTACAATATAGACCTCTCCGGCGACATTACTTAATAGCGAACTTAGTACGCTAATGTCCTCTACGACCCTAACGGGTAGCGAACTTAGTACGTAATCTAATATAGCTAACCGATAGAGGTCCTACGTCTCTAGAACGATGCATTGTATATCTAGTACTTGTATATATTGCGAGCCTATCTAGGCTTCGGCTTTAGACAAATTTAGTAACGATAGAAATTAAGAATATCGGCTTGCGATGAATTCATCGATACTAGTCGTATATGCTCGCGTAGTAGTATAGGAATACGTTATCGCTTTAACGATTTGCTCTATATCTTGTATAGATTAGCGCCGTATCCGTATAGAAGTAGGCGATATAAATAGCGATATTGTTAGGCGTAGTATTCTCGGTAGACGTAGTATCTCTATAGCCTATCTATTACTACGCGAGATAGCGACCGGGGCCGTCGAAGGCGACGGTATAGTACTAGGCTTATAGATAAAACGCCTAAGACTACTAGCCTCTACGATACGGAGCTTACTACGAGCGCGCTAGAGCCGACGTACTACTTCTAATACTAATACGTCGTCTCGCCGATCGGATACATATTTAAGTATAATACGCTTAGTCTCCGTTGCCTATTTAGTAATCGCATTCGCGTTCTATTACACGATAGGCGTGTCCGAGTCGTTAGTTGTAGCTTGCCTCGCCCTCGCTACCGCATTACGAGTACTATTCTCTCTCCGTTCGACTTTTAACTACTCTACCTCTTTATCGATATAATCGACATTATCTTAGAGAAATGTAACTAATTCCTAGCGATGCCGATTCCAATATTTCTAGTATAGTCCTTTCGGGATACGATTACTAAGTTCTTCGATATTAAACATATCCTAATTAGTATAGTCTAGGTCGTTAAATAACTATGCAAGTTACTACCTTATCTATTATAGTATAAAGGCGTCCGCTAGTATAGGGAAGCTCCGAAATAGCTACATAGTACTAGCTTTCTCGATATACTATGTATCTAATAGAGAAAGTACTACGCCTCCGCGAGACCGCTTCGTTAGTATAGTTAGTATATCCGGTACCGGTAGTAGTATAAATTCTAGGTCCTCGAAGATAGCTATAGAAGGTTTATAGGCATTGTAGTACACTTTACCTAGCGGTACTATAATCTTGTAGGTACTAGTAGGCAATTTTCCCTCTCCTAAGAAGAGTAAGAACCCTCGACGATAGTAGGAACTATTTACGATATCCCTCTAGACCTACAGTATTATCTACCGATACTCCAATTCCTTAGCTATCTAATACGGACGACTATCCTTATCCTAGCTCTTATCTAGCTCTTTGTTAGAGACATCGTTAACCTATATCTATCTATTAACTTGCTAGATCTACTATACTATTGCCTTAATATACCTTCGATGCTATAGTAGCTAATACCGATTCCCTTTACTAGCCCTCTTGTTTATATCCTTCTTAGCCTTGAGATTATTAAGCTATGCCTTTTTTACCCCTTTCGGACGGTCGATACTATTAGAATCGAACGCCTAGTATAGCAAATACATTACACCGATACTACGCCTACCCTTTCTACGACTACTACGACTAAGCCTCTACTAGACATCGCCTACGTCTATACCAATAGGGAAATTCTAACATACTACGGTCTCAATATCGGGGATGTTTATACCTATTCCGAGAGAGGTAGTAGCGAAGATAATACGGATCGTAGACGTTTCCTTTTTGAATTCGTTGTAGCGGAAGTCCTTGTCCCATTTAGGAGTAACGGAAGTAAACGTCTATACTATATTAACAATATAGGGCCCTATTTCCTACCTAGGTATAGGTCGGTCGCGCGTGTACCTATCCTTTAAATCCGGAGCGTCCTTGGTTATCCGTATTAACGCCTTATGTACCTATTTACTAGCTACGGAACCTCCTACGATACCGTTAATAAACATAATAGACTTCTTAATCCTATCCGGAGTCGCCTTACTACTAGTAACTACGCGCTTAAGGACAAACCCTAACGACGCCTAATTCTTCGAAGCGTGCTTTAGAATCTACTATAGGCATATCGATATATTATCTCGGTTAATAGACGTCTATATAACCTCTATCTAGAACTACTTCGTTCTAACTAAACGGAAGCCTATATTGTTAAGTATATCGGCCTCTATCTCTTCGTTAAGCGTTATAGAATATGCGAACTAATACATATAACGTAGTAGGTAATCTCGTAGTTAACCGATTATACTAAACTATAGCCGAAAGTCCTTCTACTAGCGCACTATATAGTACTCGTCGATAGCGACGAGACCTATACGCGATACTAGTACTAGATCCTTTAAAAGCTTACGAAAGGCGGCACTCGATGCCTACTCGGGACTAAGCAAAATATAGGTATAGTCTCTACGGGCGATACGCTCGAATAAGTCCCTCTCCGCCTACTTTATACCGCTACTAATTAGTACTAGCCGAGTAAAGGTACCGATCCGCCGAATATCGTCTAATTGCTCGTCTCCGAGCTTAAGTAACGGTATAATTTATAGCGTAATACGACCTATAAGGATACTATATATATAGAATATTAAACTTTTGCCGAAGCTAGTATAGGCTATTAAGAGGATATCTCTAAAGCTAAATATTAGACAACGTAGGACTCGAATTTGCTCGTACTTCGGTACGAAATCGTATATGTTTATTAAGTATACTCGAATTATACTAAACTAATACTAGATATTGCCCTCTACTCTTGCCTCCTCGATAGTAAACCGTAGCTTAGACCTTAGATAGTCGTACTAAATCGCACGTAACCTCTAGCCTAATAGAATACTTATATCGGGGATATATCCTTCTCGAGGATCCTTACTAGCGATCGGTATTGTATAGCCTATAGTAGTAGTCCGCTTAAATATCTTAGACCTTCTCCTCTACCTATCCGTCTTCTATATAGAACGACTCGCTATAGCCGAAAGTTACTAAAAGTTACCGAAAGTTCGCGTCTAGTTATCCGGTTAGTCGTCTCTATAGCGAGGACAATACTAAAAGATACTAAAAGATACTAAAAGATACTAAAAGATAATAGAAGATACTAAAAGATACTAAAAGATAGTAAAGGGTAGTAATAGATAGCGAGAGTCGATAAAGGTTAGCGGAGTTCCTCTTAGATACTACCTTACTCTATATAATAGAGAGATCCAAGTCCTATTATGCGACTAGACCTACGAACTCTATCGGAATAATGTTTAGTACCGACCTATAGCCTTTAGCCCGCTAGCTCTTTGTATCGGTATATATAGGAAGTATAGATTAGTAGTAATAGATAAGAGTATATAGATACGGAGGTAGCTAAAGTTTTACTACGAAAGATAGGTTAGCGGGTTAGTAATATAGTTTGTATATTAAATACGCGGAATAATACGTAAATTGGGTATTACTATATCGAGTTACTTCGGCGCTTTCTTTTCTATATAGAAAATACACGATAGTATATAGTATAACTATAATGTCGCGTATTGAAAACCGCTAGTATATAGAGTTAAAGTTCTACTACGGCGAAGGTATCCCTAATTGCCCTTAGACGCTTCGCCAAGGCTCGGCACCTTTCCCCACATTATTTGATTGGCTGAAAGTTGCTGAAAGTTGATGAAAGATCGGAGCTACAAAATTCCGATAGATGCCTTAGGCGAAGTGTCTGAGTTTCTGAGGTAATCCAAGACGTTGACAGCGAGCTTACTATAGCAAGCTGCTTCCAAATGCCACGATTGGATGGGTTGCTATCGGCTACAACTTCGTCGCACTCGCGTCAGCAGCCACTTTGCTTATATGATATGCACAAAGCTTTGATTGCACTAAAAGCAAGAGCATGGAAGATCTACCGTTTCAATACATGGCAAGGTCAAGCGAGCGCTCCGTGAGTTAATGCCATACGTTGGGATTTCCGTCATCATCACCACCATGCCGGAAAATTCCAAGAAGGATTTCGCCATCAATTGTTGCCCTACGAGTGGGGGTTGGAAAGTGATCACGGTGTTTCTTTATTACTAAACCATTTCCATGGATGAGGACTTGACGATCAGTCAACAGAAGCACAGTCATCCCCAGATTGACTTTCCGAGCGAGCTGCATGAGCAGAAGGATATCAGCCTCGCAGATGCCGAGTAGATATGCCGAGCCTGAAATACCCACCTCACGTCCTAGTGATTTGAGTATTGGTTGCAGCGCGTTCATGTCGGGATAGCAAGTACTCCGCAAAGACTCGCATGTCTGGGATCTTGGTAGGAGAAAATGCATGTGTGGGCATGGAGAGGTAAAGCAGTTCGCAACCCCTGACCGTCTAGTCAAAGAGCGAAGCTGAAGCAGTACCGTTGACGTTGATGTGCTCTGATTTACTCATTGCAAAGCGGTCCATCTGACTGACTGAAGGCAAGCAACTACTCATCCCTTCCACCTCCATGCCCAGCCTCATCATCAGTGGTATCAGCACCAGCACTGGTCATACTCATACCGCTCAAACTAGGCGTCTCGTTCCCCTTCTTACCCATTCCAAGCTTGAGGACATTTGACCAATTCCTGCCACTGCCACGTGCATGTTCTCTGCTCTCGCGTCCAGGACCGAATTTCTCAGAAGAAACGCTCGCGCTCAGTGAACCTTCATTCTCATGCTCATCTTCCTCAGCAGGCACAGAGGTCGGAGCGACATTCGTGTCCAGTCGACTCTTCTCACGTTTGAAGGTCGGAAGGGTGAATTTGCTGGAACTGGACTTGCGGGATAGCTTCTGCATGAATGATTCCTTACCTGCTGAGGTTCCGGACAGCAGCGGCGATGGGGCTGCGGCATCTGAATTGGTATACGATGGTGTTCGGGCGAGGTACTCTTGAGAATTGCGACCAGACTCAGCGATGGAGGATTCCGTCGTGGTCATGCTTCTTGTATCGCGAGTGTCCTTACTCTTTCGAGAATTTGGTGGAGATAGATCTTCGTGGTCCTCTTGCTGAAGCAGATTGGGCGTACCAGAGGCAGACGAGGCGACCAGTGATGCGTTGTCCTTGTCTCTGGTCTTGCTCTTGGTCAACGACATTCCCGAGAAGAAACTCTTGAAGTCCTTAGCCGCAGGATTCAACTTGGGAGCGTCGATAGCAGGAAGCTTTTCAGCTTTCCTAGAGCCTGGAGGAGGTCTTGTGCCGATCGGTCCAAGCTTTGCCGCCCTGGACGAAGAATCGGAATCAGATTCGGACCCTTCATCTTCCATAATGTCGTCAGGGGGCCCACTAACGCCATGCTGAGCAGATGGACGTCGAGAAGGATGGCGTGAACCAAACATTCGGGACTGTTGTGATGAGGGTGCGTTCCAGCCAGCGCCGAATGCGAGAGGACTACTTCTCGCACCGCTGGCTGCATCAGCTGAAGGCCAAGCGTCTGCACCCCATCGTGTGCTGTCAAACGAAGGTCGAGGCAGCTCGTTCGAATGAGTGGATCCTGGACGAGGAGATCCAGGTCTGCGACCGAACGCACCAAAGCTGGTGGGCCAGGCACCAGTGGATTGTGCAGGCGCCCTGCTGCTGAACGGGTTGAACCTACTCAGTCTCGAGGCGGGTGGCATGGGGGGAGGAGGGTCGAAGGCCTCACCTAGAGTGCCACCAAGCATCGAGCCGGAGATACTACTGTTCCGTTTACGCGACGCAGAGTCCAGTCCAGGGATGCCACCATCCTGTCGTGGCATTGAGTTCGCCTTGCTGAGAGCAGGACCTTCGTCAGCAGATGTTGTCTTTGCCCTGCGCTGTATGCCAAACATGCCGCTGAAGCGACTGCCAGCCGCGCCACCACTAGTCGCACGGTTGGATCGCACAGAGCGTATAGAACGTCCATCAGTCTCGACAAGAGCAGCCTCAGGAGATCCAATAGGCAGATTGGGCTGGCTGACTTGTGGACTAGCAAAAACACTCGCAGATCTGCTACTGCTGTCGCCAGATGCTGGAGATGCAGGAACAGGGCCGCTCGATTCGTCCAGTCTCGCAGCCGGCGCGGCAAGGTTTGGCATTCCTGGAAGTGCTCCTAGACCAGGCAACGGCTTAATGAAGTCGCCATCACCGAAAAGATCCGTGGGGAGCAATTCGGCGGCCGCACTGGGACTCATAGGAGCACCAGCGGTCAAAGCCTCTCGGTCTTCGGCTGACATCGCTAGTTCATCCGTCGGGCGGTTGATGGTCATGCCATTGTAGAAGTTGATATGCTGGTTGCCCGGGAACATAGGCGCAGTGCTCGTGACACCAGAGGCGAAGGGTGCAGAGGTCAAAGTGAATCCAGACATTCGGGGACTATCCGAAGAACTGTGTCCACTTTGAGCTCGTCGACTTCGCTGACTGTCTCCACGGCGTAGAGAACGCTCCGTCGTAGGCGGAGAGGCGAAGTGCTGGCTCTCTTCCTGCCTTCGTCGAGCTCGCAGAGATTCTAGATATGCTTGCTGCTCCGCATGAATGCGTCTCGTCTTGTCCAGATTCTGCGCCGCCAACGAATACTGTTGCTGCAGGCTTTTGAAGTGCATTTCCCATTCTCGCTTCTCCTCTGCATCGTGTTGAAGCTGCTGCACGAGGTTTGGCTCCGGCTCAGCACCACTGGGCGAGCTGTTCTTCATGGAGCGCTCCAGCTTCTTGATTTCCGTGCTCTTCTCCTTGACCTCGTCGTCCAGAGCCTTGATCGCAGCCATCTCATCGGCCTGCTGCGTGCGCAGAGCCTCCTTCTCGCCCTCTGCTATAGTGATGCAGTTCTCCTTTTCTTGCCGGACCCGTCTCAGCTTCTCCTTCAGCTCCTCGGCCTGCTCTGCCCATTGGACCATGTTTTCCTTGAGCTTCTCACGCTCTTGCTTCTTCTGTGACAGAAGACGTTCGTGCTTCGTGCGTTCGTTTTGAGCGTTGGTGTTCTGGCCTTCCAGAGTTTTGAGCTCTTTCTTCAAGTTCCTGCTCACTCTCTCCTTCTCCATGGCCTCCGCCTTCAACTCATCCCGCTCCTTGATAAGTTCTTCCTTTTGCTGCGCCTCCTCCTCTTCCTCCTCCTTTGCCTGCTTTTCTGTCTCTTCCGTCTCTCTCCGGATGGCCTCCAATTTCTCAGTCAGCTGGGCAATCGTCTCCGCGCCTTCTGCGGCCTCGCTTTCGTCGGTCGTGGCGTTAACCCTCTCCAAATCGAGCGCACTTGGCGAAGCACGACGTCCCGTCAGACTCCGCTTGGGCCCAAGACCAGTGCTTCCTTCTCGAGTCATTGGCACAGCGTCGGGTGGAGGAGATGTTATATCCTTCAGCCCGCGATACGCTCTCACTCTCGGCACAGGCACAGGCACAGGCTCGTGAGTGCCGTCGTGGTCTGTATCGTGCCCGTCCGCAGCAGCAACGAAGAAGTCGCCGGTGGCGGCCTGCTTGGTGCGGAAACGAATGGGAGCGCTCTTCGAGCTGAACTCCATGTTGTTGACCAATGATACCCTCACCACATAGAAACACCCCGGTTGAAGGCCGGTAATCGTCGCAGCGGACTCGTGAATCGACAGTGTATCGATCAGGTTCCCATTCAAATGAATCTCAAACTTATGCGTGCTCTTATGCTTCTGCTTCTCCGCCAAACTCCAATGCACAATTGCTCCATCTGCTTTGATGGCAGCCAAGTCGATGATCGGGCAAGATGGTATATCGAACCCAAGGAGACCGGCGAGTTCCTCAAGCGGCTTGTTCAGGACTTGGTATGCTCGGTAGAAAAGCCTGCAGTGAGCATATCGGTTAGAAGTGGCCGAGAACATATGCAGAAACAGGTGGCCTACCATGACATGGCAATGAAAACAATGACCGGTTTGAAGTAGAATGCGAGCGGAATGGCAAATGTCTGAGCCATGCTGACTGCACGCGACAGCCAGACGCCATCAGGGAGAGGTAGTCGTCCATCATGGCTCAAGGACTCTGCAAAGGCGAAGAGGTGAGCCTTCGAAGGCTGCTGTCTTGCCATGGTCGTTCGAGTCGCCGCGGCGGCGGCATTGGACCGTGCAACGAAGACGCTTTCGACAAGAACGGAAAGGAAATATGGTGCATGCAATATGGCGGCTATCTACTCAAGTCAGCCATATCTGAACAACCTAAGCCTGGGAGACTAGTTCTACATACTAGAATAAAGCCAAGGCCTCGGCTGTTTCAACTGTCACGTGAAAAGATCTAGGCTTGTTTCCTATGATAGCAAAAGTGTACAGTGTACTCATGAGCGTGAGGCCCGGCCAATTGAGAGCACAAACATCGGCTCGATGGTATCAAACTGTCACACTCTGCGAATTTGGCAGGTGAAATGCACCGCCAATCCCTGCGGAGAGATCAAAGAACCGTATCGATTCCAACAACCATCATCACCCCGGGTATCAATATGCTATGCTCTCTGTATGCCTCAACCTCGAACGCTTAAACGCTAGATTTCACATGTTGATCCCCGAATGACGGCCGTCGACGATCAAATAATCAAAACCAATCTCCCTTCCTCATCTCCATTGGCAACAAGTTCCCCAGAACGTCCAATGCAAGATGAGGTATTGCATCGATCTTCTCCAATCGCTTCTTCGCCCAGGTCAAGATACAAAGTGCTTGATCCCAACTCGTAAGGCCTTTACTGCCACTCTTCGGGATCGACGAAGCCGCTACTTCCAGTTCGTGATGGCTCAGCCTCGGGACGTCCGATTTTCGCATATTAATGTGTACGTATGCCCATACCATGATTGCTACAAGGTGCACCGCCCATTCCTGGAACATGATCCCCGTACGTGAGTGTGCTTGGTGTATCCGCAATATCTCGAAGGCATGATCAAGAGCCTTGCCTATACTGTGGGTCTGTGCTGGTGAATATGTCATGTGGTGCTCGAGAAGGCACCATCATGTACGGGACAGGCTTTAGCGCTTCGTAGAACCTTTCAAAGGGGGGAGCATTCAGCGTGTAGTCGTATCGGCATTCATCCCACCACTCTTGTGTCTTGGGGAATGACAGCATTGAGAAACAATAAACTGTCTATGATAAACATCAACACCCTTCAACCTCGCCTACCAAACATCCCCTTGAACAAGTCATGTATCCAGGTCCAGTACGCCTCGAGATAGAGTTCTTCGCGGCTGAACGCTGAGCCATGAACAAAGTCTTCAATTGTGATGCTTTGAAAGGCGACTGCCAAGTCTTGTAGTTCAGTAATGTCTGGTACTTCTGCAGGCAGGAGCCCACACACCCCGAGAGGAATAGCCACCATGTTCGAATTGGCATTTGGAATGAAGGTAGAAGACGTTCCGCTTTCGCATGGTGTGCAGGAACCAGTTGAACATAGCCACTGCGGATATTTCGTAGAAGACTCAGTAGACGCTGGTGATCGCGAGGTGCTTTGTGGTTGGTCGTGCATGAAGAGACCTGCATCGGAAAATTGCCTCGCTCTCACAGGTTGGGGCTGAAAGTAAGGGCCCGAATGCTCATCTGACAATTCGTAATCGTCACACGGTGGAGTTCGTGGTGATGCTGGATGCCACAAATGGTGCGACTGTTGCAGTGGCCCGCCAACGGCAAGAGGGATAGCACCAGGGCATAATTCGTTTGGTGGAATCGGCATTCGCTTGGGAGGCCTGAAGGATCTCATATCAGCCACTCGCTCCTCTTTTAGGTAACATGTGTAGGTCACTGGATGGTATTGGAACACAGCGACAAGACATAAGAAAGACCTGCATGACACCCTCGTGCCCGAGTCGGCTAGACTCACAATGAAACACCACCACTAAATTGGAAGAAAGGTTCGGGCATAGGAGACAATAACGAAAGCTGGTACCTCGACGATACATTCGACCGCTGTCCATCTGGGTCGGATATGTCTGCGTGCAGCTCTGGTGCGACTGCGCTAGTAATCGAAGCTGTTGCAGTCGGTATTGAGGCACTGCCAAGATGGTCTGGATGAGCAAATACACCTGCATCGGGTGCTGAAGTGACACTCTCTCTTCGACCGGGTGGATTATCAGGGTCGTTACTGCGGAGGTGTCAACAGGTAAGCTGGTAGGGCTGGAGAACTTTTGAGGCAGAATTACTGTCTCGCTTTGTGTCGAATCAGTAGATCTTCGCGATAGAACGAACGGCCGCATCCCGGTATGTCACATGGAAATGCTCCAGGCTTGTGGTTTTGCTGATGTCGTCTAGTACAATGCTCAGTCATCTGTCTCCTGGACACTGGATGAATGCTCCTACCTCAGATGTTCTGCCCTAGTATAAGTCTAGAGAATGTCAGCAAGTAAAGACCTGGGCCGGACATGACTCAATCCGAATCTTCGAAGCCTCCGTGGGGCTAGAGATTTATCGCTGGAGGGAAAGCATTTCGAAGAGCACAACATACCTTGCCGCACTCCTCGCAATGGTGGACGCGTTGACCCTTGGTCGCCTTGCTCACTCTTCCGGTCCGAGTATATTTTATTATTCCTGAGCTGGAGGCCTCAGGAGGGGCCGTGGACCGGTGCATCTCATTGGTATCGCGGGAGGATCCGCGTTGCGATGGGGGCTGGTTCAATATTGGGCGACTCCTGGAGCTCGAAGGGGCATCGGTGGGGTCTGTGTCAAGGCTTGTCCTCGATGGCGCTCGTGATCTTTTGGTGTCACAAGGAAGGGCGGCCTCTTGTCCATGATCAGAGCCTGAGAAGGCGGAGGGGTGGGATTCTCCAGGGTGCATTATGCCGCAAGAACGGACATATATCTGGATATGGACGCGTGTAGGCGCTGGCGTGGCTTCAGAGATCCAGTGACGATCAGAGCTCGATCTCAATCGACGCACGCAGCCTGAAAGCGGCAAGAAGAGGCGGGTATGCAGGCCGTGTAGATGAAGATAGAGAGCAAGGAGAGCGGGAGGAGGGGGCAATTCAAGCTGAACGCATAACAAATTGCAGAGGCTGAGATGAGTGTGGTCTTGCAACAGGCACTGTACGTCAAGGGATCTGCAAATGCATACCGCACGAAGGCCAGGCACCGGCTTCAAGCCAGGCAGAAATGCGCGCCGATTCGCATGCAACAGGGTCGCCGACTAGTGTTGTGTAGCAGGCCTCTGTCGCCGAAGATGCTGCCAGAGGATGCCAAATGCGTTGCTTGGCCGAACGTTGCCGTTGTAGCATGCGGGAGGATCTCAGCGAGATGCTCTACGTATACCTTATAAGGTATTCACCACGTAAGGTAGAGACTAGGGACCTAGGGTCACTCCTCCTGCACTAATTTCTCACGCCCAGCCCATTCCACGTCAGATGTAGCTGCAAGTTGCCGTCGGCTGTTGTCAAGTGAATTCTCGCTGCAGCCTGAAACGGGGTCTCGTTGTTTGCATAGCTTCACGGCATTCTGTGGGCACCACCATTGCGATGTGGAAGTGCAAGACGAAGTGAACTTCTCCTCAGCCCAACACTTCCTCGAACAGCGACTACTGACACCCAACAAAGCGTGCTTCCGCGGGCGTGTGTCTCAAGATGTGTCGTCAAGAAGCACGCAAGACAAAAGAAAGGCTTCTTCTTTCATATGGCTGTTCTGTGCTAGTCCAAGACCTATCTCGGGAGACCAGAGCGAGAATGTAGCGATTTTATGATTATTCTAGTGCATTAGTAATGAACAAATGAATGAGTTTGAGGTTTAACTTTCCGGACCGCTCTCGCAGCTAGAAACTAAGCTACTATAGGATTAGAGAGAAACTTTATATAGCTAAGTACAAAATCGAACTAATTATAGTATAGAATAATCAAATCGCTATTCTCGTTTAGGCTAGTTCTAGTAGGTTTTCGGGCTTTTGTATAAACATTTAGTAGGGAGTATCTTCTATTTACGATATTACTACTTAAATACTAAAATCCTATAGTAAAAGTTATACTTTATATTAGATTCGAGTCTAGCTATATACTCCTTTTTTTTCTAAGATTATCTAATATCGAAATCGGGCCTAAATATATTATCGTCGTTACTAACGTATCCTTCTAGATAGCTATCGCGTAGTATATCCTTAAGTCTACTTTCCTTCCCTCTACTAAGCTCTATATACCTTTAGTATACTTTTATAGTAGAGGCTAGCGCTTCTATATAGTCTCTCTAGTCCTACTAAAGTAGTTCTAACCTCTTATCGCTTATATCTAATAAGTAATCGGAATCCGACTCCTTAGATAACGAGCTAAGTAACTTCCTAGATAATAAGCGACTCGTAGAGCGGCTTAATTATAGTAGTATAGACGAGAGTAGTAGGTCTAATTAAGGCTATAGTAGAAAAAGAAGATATTGTTAGGAAAGGGCGAAATACTATAAGATTACGTCGAAAATCCGAGAGAATAACCTTACTATAGTAAAGGTTATTCGGTATTAGGCTAGTAATCTATAGAAGAGTTTATATATATAGCGGCTTAGTAAGCTATCTATATTACTTAATACCGAGTTAAAAAGGTATTAGACTATCTACCTTAGTAGTAGTAAGGAGAGTAGGATTATTCGCGATCTAGATCGCTTAATTAGGAAGAGTCTATATAGGAAGTAGTAGAATACTATAGTTAATAGTCCTACTACGGATCCCTAGGATAGCGCTATAGTATAGGTAGATATAGATATAGAGATAGTATTAAGTAATATATTCGACGACGATTTCTCGATTAAGAACTTTAAGGATACTTATATAGTTATCTACGAAACTATACTAGATTAGTATAAATTCGCTCGCGTAGCGCTCGTTAGTAAACGTAATATTATTTCTAATAATCTTAACTCGCGAATCTTAATACTTATAGTATTTATTCTCTATACGCGATCTCGGAATAGGTTAAATTAGTTTATAAAGGCGTTTAGGCGATATCTACTATTATATAGGATAAAGCGCCGCGTATTAGATATCCTATCGGGAATTGGTTTAATCGCTACGTACATAGTCCTATACGAAGAGGAGAAACTTTTAAGGCGCGAGTAGAAGGTACCGTCTAAACCCTAGTTATAGGAAGGATCGACTTATTTATATATAGGAATAGCTTATTAGCCTTACGCGCGATACGCTCTAGTATATCGTCTATAATAATATTAATTTCTAGGATACGGTACGTAACTAGACTATTACTAATCGCTTAGTAATACGGAATCTTACTATAGCTTTACTTATCCGGTTTAATATTAGTCTACTATATAGTAGCCTCTATATCGACTATTTCGAGTCGGAGAAGTAGCTATCCGCTATAGAGGTCTAGAATTCCGAAGTAGTCTCTTAAGATAGTATAGCCTACTAGCTCTTATTTTACTATATATATTAGGCTATACTTACGATATTCGACGATACCCTCGAGGAGATCCTTAAAGATAGTAACGTAAAGTATTTTATAGAATAGCTAGGGATTAAATAGCTACCCGTAAAGAAAACTAAATTCTATCTACTTAGCGCGATTTATTACTCTAAGAGTATAATCGATAGGAACGTAGCGGTATAAGAAGACATCCTACTATATAAACTTTAGTTAGATCCTATAGTAGACTTCATTGTTCGGCTCTAGCTAGTATATAGCGATTAGTAGACCGCATAGCGAATATAGAATAATAAGTATAAGAATATCGAAAGTAAAAGGCTATTCGAGTATCGGGAATAGCTATTGTCTATAGTAGGAATATTCTATACCGCTATAAATCTCTATTGTATCCTCGTATACCTATTCTAGAGCCATGGCCTCGATACTAGATAGGAGTATAGTATCCTTTACAATAAGGATATATTTAGTACGAAGTATCTCTAGGAGAAGAATTTAAAGTACTATATCCTCTATCCTATTACGCTCGAAGGCTACTCTATAAGAATTATCGCGCTCTTTATAGGAATCCTCGACTAGTAAGAATTCTTATCTAATAGGATAGATATTAACGATCTTAAGGCTATTCGGTCTATCGTCGCTAGCCTTTCGCTATAGGAATACCTTAAAACGCTTAAAACGCTATACGATTAGTATCTACGTCTAACTATATAGCTATCGAGAATATAGAAGTAGACAAGGGGCATACTAAAGACAACGCTTCTTTCTCCGTATACTATAGCCTCTAATCCGTAGCGGCTAATTAAATAACTATAGCTAGCCCTACGTCTAGTTTCGTCTTTAGTACTATATCGGCGCCTATATATTACCGAGCTCTAGTTAATACTACGGAATGCGATACGACGCTAGGACATTAGTTATATCTAACGTATTCTTCCTTAGTTAGCTATCGTATTCCTTAGTATAGGGTAGTATAACTATAGTCGGGAGATACTACGATTAATATAGATATTAAAATACGCTAAATAACTATTACGCTACGCGATTCTCGTAGGTAGTATTATTAATATAACTAGTAAGATAGGGAAAGGTATTGCCGTTAATAAGTTATTAGAGCTTATTAATCTACGATATAAAAACGATATACGGAATTTCAAGAATTTAACCTACGATATTACTAAGACGTTCGATCGAGTCTCGTATTCTACGTATATAGTAATAGAAGTTAATATAGCGATCGAGAAGGAGTTTAGCGTAAGGAATAGTACTAAT
>LFZO01000297.1:0-43790 GCA_001578225.1 Pseudocercospora musae | reverse complement strand
TAGAATTTAGTTTTCTTTATAGGTAGCTATTTAATCCCTAGCTATTCTATAATATACTTTACGTTACTATCTTTAAGGATCTCCTCGAGGATATCGTCGAATATCGTAAGTATAGCCTAATATATATAGTAAAATAAGAGCCGGTAGGCTATACCGTCTTAAGAGACCGCTTCGGAATTCTAGACCTCTATAGCGGATAGCTACTTCTCCGACTCGAAATAGTCGATATAGAGGCTACTATATAGTAGACTAATATTGAACTAGATAAGTAAAGCTATAGTAAGATTCTATATTACCGAGCGATTAGTAATAGTCTAGTTACGTACCGTATCCTAGAAATTAATATTATTATAGACGATATACTAGAGCGTATCGCGCGTAAGGCTAACAAGCCGTTCCTACGTATAAATAAGTTAATCCTCCCTATAACTAGGGTTTAGATAGTACCTTCTACTCGCGCCTTAAAAGTTTCTCCTCTTCGTATAGGACCGTATACGTAGCGATTAAACCAATTCCTAATAGGATATCTAATACGCGGCGCTTTATCCTATATAATAGTAGATACCGCCTAAACGCCTTTATAAACTAATTTAACCTATTCCGAGATCGCGTATAGAGAATAAATACTATAAGTATAAAGATTCGCGAGTTAAGATTATTAGGGACAATGTTACGTTTACTAATAAGCGCTACGCGAGCGAATTTATACTAATCTAGTATAGTTTCGTAGATAACTATATAAGTATCCTTAAAGTTCTTAATCGAGAAATCGTTGTCGAATACATTACTTAATACTATCTCTATACCTATATCTACCTATACCGTAGCGCTATCCTAGGGATCCGTAGTAGGACTATCGACTATAGTATTCCGCTACTTCCTATATAGACTCTTTCTAATTAAGCGATCTAGATCGCGAATAATCCTACTCTCCTTACTACTACTAAGGTAGATAGCCTAATGCCTTTTTAACTCGGTATTAAGTAATATAGATAGCTTACTAAGCCGCTACGTATATAAACTCTTCTATAGATTACTAGCCTAATACCGAATAACCTTTACTATAGTAAGGTTATTCTCTCGGATTTTTAACGTAATCTCGTAGTATTTCGCCCTCTTCTAACGATATCTTCTTTTTCTACTATAGCCTTAATTAGACCTACTACTCTCGTCTACGCTACTACGATTAAGCTACTCTACGAGTCGCTTATTATCTAGGGAGTTACTTAGCTCGTTATCTAAGGAGTCGGATTCCGATTACTTGTTAGATATAAGCGATAAGAGGTTAGAACTACTTTAGTAGGACTAGAGAGACTACGTAGAAGCGCTAGCCTCTACTATAGAAGTATACTAAAGGTATATAGAGCTTAGTAGAGGGAAGGAAAGTAGACTTAAGGATATACTACGCGATAGCTATCTAGAAGGATACGTTAGTAACGACGATAATATATTTAAGCCCGATTTCGATATTAGATAATCTTAGAAAAAAAAGGAGTATATAGCTAGACTCGAATCCGATATAGAGTACGACTTTTACTATAGGATTTTAGTATTTAAGTAGTAATATTGTAGATAGAAGATACTCCCTACTAAATGTTTATACAAAAGCCCGAAAACCTACTAGAACTAGCCTAGACGAGAATAGCGATTTGATTATTCTATACTATAATTAGTTCGATTTTGTACTTAGCTACGTAGAGTTTCTCTCTAATCCTATAGCGGCTTAGTTTCTAGCCGCGAGAGCGGTCCGGAAAGTCAAACCTCAAACTCATTTACTAATGCACTAGAATAATCATAAAATCGCTACATTCTCGCTCTAGTCTCCCGAGATAGAGCGCGATTGGGTTGGCGCTATTTTGCGTTGGAAATGCCTTCCTTATGGGTCGGTCAGCCGGCAAAGGGATAGTCCAACTCGATATTTTCGAGGCGGAGTCCGGTCCGGACCAGCGGATATATTTGCTTTGATCGAGATCTCCCTCCATATCCTCCGAAGTCCTTCTTTGCTGACGACCTAGAATCCTGACTGGAAGTGCTTACAGCTGAACCGGAACATCACGCGGCTGTCTGACCCAGGGATGCAAAAGCCTGCAGCGCCGTCCCTCGCGGAGGTGCAGCTCTTGAAGACACGTATCTGCCGTGCCCACAGCCTGCGTCAGCTGTCGCCATTCACATGAAAAGAGTCAACCATCAAGTTTGAAACATGCCCGCGCGTGCACAGCGGCATCGTCATATGACGAGATCTATTCGGGCAATTGCATGAGGTAACAGGGATGCAGTCTTCTCGTTCACATGCGTAAGTTCGTAAATACGTATCGTCAGGGGTATACTCTACTCCACGCTACCTCGCGCCTGAACCACCAGCAGACTAGCCTTGATCCCGCTTTGCGCGATGCCGTCCGCTGCAGCACCCAAACATTCTTGGGCAATAGGACTGCCTTTCCTAAAATGCCCAACATGTCGACCAAGCACAACAATATCTCCTCCGTTCTTCGGATTTTGCGCAAGCTCCTGTTGTGCTTTCGACAACGCATCGCTAATTGGGTCTTTGCTGTTGCGAACTGTCTCAAACACAATCCGATTAGTTACCTCAGTAGGCACAGATTTCTGGATGGCGGCGAAGAAGGCTCCGTAACCTGCTCCAGACGAGGAGCGGGAGACAAGAGAAGAAGCAACAGGCTGCTTGGACTCGGCATCCTTGGTCATTACGACCTCCTGCGTGGCCGGTGCAGACGTTATTGCGTCTGTGGACTCGTAATGGACGATCGTTGCCGTCACGCCTGGATTCTCCACGAGCTGTAGGACCAATCTCAGGGCAACACGATCGTCGGGACCCAGGCCAAAGAAGGGCATGAAAATGTGATGGCTTTGATCGACGCCCAAGGTTGTCGCATGCTCTCGTTGGCTCCGCACGCTCAATGCACTCAATGTCCGGTGGAGACTATGCGACCTCTGTTTCAATGTGCCCGAGAAGCCCTTGTTGATGAATATCGCAGTATGACAGTGTGTGGCATCGAGTGTCTGGCGGACGAAAGCGCTGTACTGGTCACTAGCCAGCTTGTTCTTTACGTTGTCCGTTGAGACAGTCTGCTTCTCCGAAAGGGTGCCAGTCTCGCTCCAGGGTATGAGCAGAAGGTCGGAAGACTCCTCGCTAGCTTTGTTGACAAGAGTCTCCGCGAAGCTGCTCTCCGGGATCACGGCGACTTCTCCCGAGACGGCAAGATTGAACAGTTGCCCAAGCACCCGGAATGCGTTGAGAATGGGATCGAAAAGTGAGTATTCGTCGGCTTCGCTCACCTTCATCACAGAGGATCCACGATCGCCAAGTTCGACCAGTCTCACTCCATGGACAGTGACTCGTTTCGAGCCCTGGACTGGCACTTGATAGTGTGGCTCGTCGTCCTTTTCTTGAGACTTCGAAGGGTGGTCCCGGCGCGGGCCATCCAGCATCTTGTTGCCAAGTAGTGACACTAAGGCAAGCAGCGTTGGCATGTTGTCGAGCCGAAGGTAGACTAGGAGATTCTTGATCTTCGCTGATTCCTCCTTTTGCCTAACAACGCTATCCGCATCGCCATTGTCGTTGATTGGCTTACCTGTGTCCCAGTCGATTTCGCCACGCTTCCAGGCTTCGATCTTGCGTTGATACCAGGGTGGGTACAACCATTGTACAAGTGGCGTTGTAGCAAAAGTTGTGACCAGAGCCATCACCACGAAAATGGTGAATGTTCTTGTGCTCAAGATGCGTGCTTGAAGACCAATATTCAGCACAATCAGCTCCACCAGACCTTTGCAGGACATTAGTGCTCCAATTGTGAAAGATTCTCTCCACACCAGGCCATTGATTCTAGCACCTAGCGTGCCGCCAACGAATTTGGCGATGAACGCGATCGCGATGACACCAACGACATACGCCCAAGTAATGCCGTTGTCCAGAAGTCCAATGTTCGTCGAAAGACCGGAAAGCGCGAAGTACAGAGGTAAGAAGAGGGCTCCCACCAGATCCTCGATCTTTTCGGTCATCTTGATCGCGAAACCACCCTCATGAGGGCAGATCAGACCAGCCATGAATGCGCCGAAGATGGCATGAACTCCAATGACACCAGTAAAGAATGCCGATGCTAGCATGACCAGTAGTGTGACAACGATCACACTTTGCGATGGGCCGTCCTGTATTGCGCGATTTCGTCGTAGGTACCATAAAAACACAGGTCGGACAGCGACGAACAGGAAAAGTGCATATCCAACGCAAGTCAAGACGACCCACAGCGCGGTCAGGCCGCTTCCGGCATTTACCAGTGCAACGCAAAGCGCCAAAAGAATCCAGCCTACCACATCGTTGGACACCCCTGCGGCGAGCGTGATGATGCCGACAGATGTGTGCAGTAGCTTCAACTCGGTCAGAATACGACACAGGACTGGAAAGGCCTGTGAAGAGTCAGATACCAAACTCTCGCAGATTTTCGCACTGTCCATACCGTAATCGCCATGGCGATACCAATGAACAGCATGAATGTGCCAAAATTTATGGACACGATATTTGGTTCATCCTTGAACTCATTGTAGAGTCCCCAAGCTATTGCGCAACCAAGGCCGAACGGCAGGATCATGCCCACAGCTCCCACGCTCAGCGCGACCCTCCAATTGCTGAAGAAGTAGCGCATGTCTATTTCTAGACCGACCATGAACAGGAAGAGGATGAGACCAAGATTGGCGGCATTGTTGAGATTCGGGATTGAGGGTGTTGGAAAGATAGCGCCCGTGAAGCCCGGGATGCGTCCCATCACAGAGGGACCCAGAAGAATTCCTCCAATGACTTCGGCGATGACTCGAGGCTGGCGAATTCGGGAAAGAGGCCAATGTAGGAGGCGGCAGAAGATGATGATCAAGCCAGCTTGGATGATGAAGAGGATGATGGGATTCTATTCAACTCTCAGCTCTTTCGGCTCTGTAGCTTGCGACTAGATTGCGCACCTTGGTGTCATAGTGAGTAGGGTTTCCTCCCTCGAGGATACCACCTTGAGGAGTGGCTCTGAAGGTGGCAGTAGATGAAGGCGAGGCAGCGGTATGGGTGAGGGTCACGAAGTGTGTGACCGGAGTCGCCATGGCTTCTGTGTGCTGTGCTCCAAGTAGGACTCGTTGCGATGCGCAGTGCTGGAGAGAGACGGCGAAGACGGCGCTGGGCTTCCAAGATGTAAGTGTGCAGATGGCCTTTGTTCACTTCACAGGCATTGCGCTCCACAAACAGTCAGCTGTCACGAGGAAGGCAGGTAGGCGGAGGTGGTGTATGGGGAAGAAGCACGAGATCAGCGGGGCCTAGCGACGATAGCTGAGCGTGACCTACCTACGCTTATGCTTAAGGGCATGCAGGTGGTAGAGGGCGGTATAGACGGCGCCGGCGCCGGCGCCATGTTGGTGTGCAGTCTGCACGAAGGCTTGGAGAGGTCGAGCCATGCCAGCCAGCATTGCAATAGACTTTTGTCAGAGGACGCTAAGAGCTGCCTCTGGACCAGGGCATGCCGGCATCCATCTAAATACATAGCATCTTTAGCGGGCGGCTCGCAAAGTATAATTCCTCGGTCAGGTGACTCGGATCTGGTTGCACGTGATCAGGCGTGTCCATCGCGCGAAACAGCGTGTATGTACTTGACCGGCACATGCATACCGACACGCCCATTTCCTCCTCAAGCTCAAGCTGTTTCCACGGCAGCGACGTGCTCGAGCCATCCATTCGCCACCCGTATGCAGACGCGCATCATCATCGAGTGCGACGTTCTTGCTTGCAAACTTTCGACGTCACCCGCGCAGATCACTTCCAGCCACCGTTCGGCGTCATCTGGAAACGCGCCGCGCCTCGCACCAACTTCAACTTCCCACGCTTCGACTACAACTCTACATCTTGCCATAATCCCTTTGGAACGACCGCATTTTGGAGCGTTTGCTTGGAATTCAGCGCCAATTGGTCAACAGGACACAGACTCGAGAGAACCGACACCACACGAAGCATCAAGAGCAACATCTGCCAAGATGCCGCCTAAGAAGCAGCAAGCTGCTCCAGCACATACCGAGCCGCCGCAGAGACACACTCGTGCAGGCAGGAAGAGACGGAACAGCGATACCAGCAATGCCTCCGATCGCCCATCCAGCAGTCATAGCATCGCCTCGACTCCTGCAAAGCGCCGCAAGCGTGGCAAGGCCGCCGCCAGCCTTGAGCCAGAGGTCATCATGGAAGAGGAGGAAGAGGAAGTCATTGAAACTGCTTCAACCGGCGATGCTGTTGACGGTGCTCAAGTGGTCGTTAGGCCCGAGATGCACGTTCACTTCGGTGGTAGGAAATCATCGTCCATTCGTTTGAGCGAGGTGGAGAAGACTACAGCCACCCATATCACACCACACCCGCATAAGAAGATCCCCATCAAGCGCCGCCAGACAGGGTCTCCCTCTACTAACGGTGAAATCCTCACCAAGAAGAAGATAACAACTACACGACACTCTTTGCCGCCTTCGCTCTCGCAACAGGTAGCTGCGTACGTGGAGGAAGAAAGCCACCAGTTCACCTCTTTGCACCAGATCCTTGAATCGAAGAAGCAAAGCCTACTAGCTCTACATACTCAGCGCCTCGAGCGACTTCAACATTTGGAAGATCAGAAATTCTCTGGTCGGGATCCGGATGGAGACATCGATGCACAAATCGCCGAGCTCAAGCAGCAGATCGCAGACGATGAGGAATCGGCCGCAGCTGAACTTGGCAACGACATGTATGTCTTGGAATCTCAGGAAATGGTCACATATCCGGAACTGCCCGAGAACTCTTCATTTGGAGAACGCGTTGCGACCAAAATGCTCATTGGCGAGGAGTCCTTGTCACATTCACAGTTCAGATCGAAAGAACAAATCTGGGCGTCCGAGCGGCAGCGACTTGAGGACGCCATCTTGTCTTTAAGCCGCGAGGCAAATGATCACAAGACGAAGCTTCAAATCCTCGAGATTGAGCTCTCGGCTCTCGGTCTTGGCGAAGGCGTGGATAGCAAAGCAGTCCTCATCAGCATTCGCGAGTCTTTCATTCGCATTCGTGAGAGCCTAGAAGCCATTCTACCTGGCTCGCTTCCTGAAGACATCAGCAATGAGGATGTTCTCGACATACTCGTTGCCAATGTCAAGGAATTTGCCGATCGATTGAAAATTCAAGACCGTGAGCTTCATGAAAAGAGCTCTTTGATAGCAGATCTGGGTCGACAGATCGATGGTCTACTCAGCAGGCTTGCAGAAGCTGACTTCCGACGAGAGCAATTGGAGGAGCGTTTGACTTCAACCGAGACCGACCTCGATATCAAGACTGAGGCATACCGCGATCTTGAGATTGAGTTGAGCGAAGTTCAAGTTCAAAGAGACACCTACCAGGATGAGCTGGACATCAAAGAGAAGGAAGTAAAGAGCCTTTTCGAAGCCCTTACAGACCGGGACAGCAATATCGACCGACTGACACAGTCTCTCCAACACTACCAAACCGAAGAAAAGCGTCTGCTCGAGCTCATCACACGAATGGAAGAGGAGCACGGATCGACCTTGGCTAAGATGAATCAAGAGCGCGAGAACACGGTGCGCGATTTGGAGGACAGCTACGACGAGCAGGCTCAGCAACGAGCTGCGGCCGAGCAGCTTGCCGAGGAACGCCAGGTTGCAATTGACGATCTCGAGCTACAGAGGGCGACGCTTGAGAAGGAGCGAGACTCGCTGCGCGATCAACTCGACGACATGACTATCCAGCGAGACGCCGAAGCCGACGCTCGTGAAACTGCCGAAATCGATCTTCAGGACCGCACTGTTGAAGTGGAAGATCTTGCCACCCGTGTCGACCGCCTTGAGGACGAGCTTACCGATTTGACAAGCCAGCTTGAGGAGCTTCGGCAGCTGAACGAGACCGAGCGTACGCAGCGCGAGACTGCCGAGAATGCCCTCGACACAGCCAACGAAGACATTGAGGAACTCAACGAGAAACTGAAGACACGCGGTGCGGAAGCCAACGAGCTTCGATCGAAGTTGTGGGAGGTCCAGCAACATCAAGAGCGACAACTCAAGGAGTTCGAGCAGGCTGCTTCAGATCGCGATCAGCAGTACCAGACTGACATTCATGAAGAAGTCGATCGCCGAGAGGCTGCCGAACTCGAATCACAAGAGCGTGCTGCCACTATCGAAGAGCTTCAGACACGTCTTGAAGAGGTGGAGCTGTCGATGAGCGAGCAGATCGCTGAACGCGATGAGCGTATCGCTGTTCTCGAGGAGGTACTCACCAGCAAGGACGTTGAGATTAAGAATCTGCGCGACGATTTGAAAGACACCAATGACCGTTTCGATATATACGAAGCGGAGACAGCACAGAAGAGAGAAGAATTGGAAAGCAGTATCGCCGCACTCCAGACCACCATCTCTGAGCATGAAGCGACTATCTCAAGCCTCCAACAGGAGGTCCTGAATGAATCCGCCCTTCATACATCCGAAATCGACGACCGCAACAGCACCATCGCTGAGCTCAACCACGATGTGGCTGTTCTGAGGACTAAGATCGCCGAGCTCGAGATCGATAAGTCGAGCTTGGAACGTCGTGTCGAGCAGGAGGCCGAACAGATGCTTCAGCTTCAGGCAGAAAAGGAGGATGAGCTCGAAGTACTGAAAGCCACTATTAATGATAAGCAGGCTAAGATCCAGATCGTCGAACAGAAGGCTATCGAGACAGACCAGCGCTGGCAAGATCTCCTCAACGCTAGAGAGGAAGACATTCGCGAGCTTCGCGAGGCTCAGACGTCCAGCACTGAGACCGTGTCAATCCTGGAGAGCGAGATCCAGATCATCAAAGCGCGCTTCGCTGAGTACATTCGAAAGACGACCGGCAGAATTACGCATCTACAAGAAGATCTGGCGCGAGCCAAGGCCACTGCGGATGAGGAAGGCGCGGAGATTGTTACAGAAGGCGAGAGCTTGTTGGTAGACTTCGAAGCAATGGGAAGCATGAGTGCTACGGGTGAGTCGACCTTGACATGATATTGTCGAGTCAAGCTCGTGCTAATTTCTTTCACTAGTCACCACCAAGACGACTCAGTCCTCTTCTCAGAAGCAAGCTTCGCGTAAGACCCGAAGCAAGAAGCGCGTTCAGGATAGCGGCATTGGAATGGAAGACGAGGACGAGACTATGCTTGCTGCATAGGTGCGGTTGAAGCTTGGCCACCAACATCACAGGCTACGGATTCCAGAAATTGTAATTTCATAGCGAGGTTTTGTATAGCATCGACAACCATGTCACGGTCAATGGTTCAAAATGACTGTTGTCATACGTTGTTCCCTGAGCTTGCTGACGGCGAGCTAATGGATTTCAAGGTCCATGGCGGTGCACTCAATAGGTGATACGAGATGTGATGGCATTGTGCCGCGCGGCGCCCTTTCTAAGACCTTCATCGAAATAGGTAGACGAAGGGAATTACGCTGCCAGGCATACGAGGCACGATTTCGGTGAGGCATCGATGCAGCCGAGAGACTGCTGCCGATGAAGTACACCAGAAAGCGCAAAGGCCTCTCCATCGGTCCATGACAGTCATCGACCATGCTGTCGACGAGACGTCCCGCGTCGACTCCCAGGAGACTTGCCTGAAAACCCTTCGTATAATTTCGGCACGCAGTCCTTCCTTGGTCTTGCTAATTCTATGCTCCGCCACTACCTGACTCGTTCTTCGATATACCACCGAGGAGAGAGCTACCTTTCAAGCGACCAGAGTACACACCCGGCCTTGGCAGCGACAGACTTCCAAAAGAAATTGACTTACTCACTAGTATGGGTATGAATATCGATATTCTCAAAGATGGTGCTCGGTACCGGCGAACTGCAGACGGTAGGCAGATTGCCTCGCTGTGTAATCGATGCCTGCTTGCAAAAGTACCTCAATATGCTGCAGATGGGAAGCTCACCAAGTTCAGCAACCAGACTGCTATTTGAAAGAAAGCAGGTTCTGGTGAAGGCTGTCAGAGATGCGCTGTCAATGGTATGGTGTGCACATTTGTGCAGAGAGAGAGAGATCCCGGAGACCTACCCAGCCGTACGAGAATTCCTCTCTCTCTCCAGGGCGAATGTACCATCAGGGCACGTTCGAGAATGATGATGAAAGAGTGGTGGAAACGGTGGGAACAACTTCATAGCAGCTCAGCTTGAATTGTCGCTCAAATATGCATGTGATACTCCGTATAAGCAGTATTCAACATTGGAAAGCAAGCATGGATGTATCTCGTTCCTGCACATTCTGCTTCACTACTTGGTAAAAGTTTGCTGATCGATATCTGCTTCTTCTTGATGGCTAAACCTTTCGTGACTCTTGGTTCCTTCCTTGCCCACAGCGTACTTTTGGTGGTGGCTGACGTGGGCTTGGTCGGGTGCAGCGGTTTCTTTGCCGGCTGCATTGGAGGGCAAGTTTCTGGGTGCATTTCCTACGAAAGGAGGTTGAATCTCGAATACTTTGCCGGTGATTTGGGTGGGAGAGTCATCTATATTGAGTGCTGTATCGCTAGGAAAGTCATGGGCAATGGTTTTAGGAATAAGAGGCCACATGGACATGTGCAGTGGCGCCCGTGGATCTATGTTGCTCGTGTCTTCGGGAAGCTGGCTACGATCTTTGACCTTGATGTTTGTCTCGAGGCCGGCCAGTAACAGCGCCGTAGTGTGCTTGAATGAGAGGGATATCTCACCTTCAAGCTCAGCCGTCTGTCACTGTGGGATTAGAGCCTGTGTGACTTCTCGGTGTGAAGCTTTGACAGAGCCTAGCTCCGAAACTCGATAGAGATCCGACGATGCCTCACCGAAATCGTGCCCGATATGCCTGGCAGCATAATTCTCGTCATCTTACTGTAATATGGGAAAATCCCGCGTTGCATGATTACTGGACAGACCCGTGATGTTGAATCGATGCGATCTATTGCGAAAGTAGAATGAGTGGATGGAGTATCGTAGAGGAGACGTAGCATTCGATCGGTTTCCACAAAGCCATTGGACGCAAGAGCGGAACCGCGCGTTACTGCTAAGCTTCCTTAGCCACGGCGTCCGCAATGATGACATTAGTTAATAGGTGCTTCGGATTGGATCCGGAACAGCAACACACAATCTGGACTCGGTGCCGCGCCTCCGAATCCATGGACAAAGGAGCTGCGTTGAAGCCGTGAGGACAGGTCGTCAGGCACTGTGTCTTACCTGTACTTCCATTCGAATAAAAACCTCTGGAATCTGAAAACCCGGCCTCGTTCAGTCCTGATATCTCAGCTTGGACAGCATCGAGGTCCTTCACGTAGCCATCGCCTCATTGCAAGAGCAACCGCATGAGACTCTGGGTTTGATGGCCACCACCTTTGACGGAATTCCAGTTGCCAAGCAATGAGCAAATGGTCTTGCAGAGCGTGCAGAGAAGTTGGGACTTCGAAGGTTGCCCTCCATGGCTCTGCCGTTGATGTGTCCAATCATAACCGAGCTGATGCTGCATAAGCTGAGGTGCAGCTGGGAGCAGCCTCGGATTGCCGTGTTCAGAATTGGTATCGTCTGTTTATATGGTTTCCTCTTTCCTCTTTAGACTCACTGACTGAGTGTCCTTTCACATCAATCTCAGGATGAACAGTGATGCTTGGCGTGTTTGATCGGACACTGTCTGACCTTTGAAACAAGGCGACGAATGATTCCCATCGCCAGGATGCAGCGCGATTTTGCCGTTTCTGACATCCTTGGGCCACAGGCATACGAGAAATGACCATCAGAAAGCGAGGATCTGAGCCTCCAGGACGCCTTTCGATGAAGATCTTCGAAAAGGTGCCGCGCGGCACAAGACCCTCACATCTCGTATCACATCTAGTGTTGGAGCACAGAATACACTGTATTTTGTACACAGCGTGTATTGCACCATGTACACAGGGTTTCGAAGAGCGCCCTTAGTATACACACTACCCAGCGTCGCCGACAATACGCCGATACGGCGATCTACCCTCGCGACTAGGCAATATCGCTAGTATCAGACGTACTCGGAAGTTGCCGGCTGTGCACTGGTGTATGCACATAGGTGTATACCGCTGTGTAAACAGGTCCCATTTCCAGTACACAGTATATCCACATCCCTAATCACATCCTCCACCTCTACCGATGGCGGTATCCAGCCGGGACCCTTCGTGTCGGCTAGATCATGGCAGTACGGTGGATCCACTACCTTATTCTGACGACGAAGCTCGATTGAGGATTTCGCCGGGCGATCGTGTTGTTGCTGATGACGATACGGTTGTTTGGGCAAGAGAAGGTGCCTGTTGCAAAAGTTCAGGCATGCCTGGTCTTAGCCAAGTCAAAATCTGCATGTATGATGCAAACTCCAGGTACAGGGTTTGAAAGAACGTCGTTCTGTTCCAGATGCGGACGTCAACATCGCTGACAAGTTGACAAGTTTTGAGGCAAGATCTGATGCTTCTGGAAAGATGGGAAGACGAATCACCGGTCGGAAGTGAACCTTCACTTGGACATGCGTTGGTACGAGAATGAGGTAGTACAGCCAATGAAGAACACGACGTTACTGACGAAATTTCAGATCGCAACACACTCAATTCATTATGTACGACAAAAACGTGGACGCCCAAAACACCAGGCTGTCAAGATAATTTGATCGTAATTTATCGTACTGTTCATGAACGAACTAAAATCCCAAGAAAACCCAGCGTATACATTTGTACTGTACGATGCTATCTCGGGCACTAAGAGCGCTGTCGCATATATCCCAGCCTTCGACCGCATTGTCGATTACATTACTCTCACACAGCCGCACAAGCCTCCATGTCTTGACGAAACCTCGGACAAGCCAAAGCAACTCATGGGCATCTCGCGCCTGTCCAATGCAAGGTCATAGCCGTACTGTTGTGTCGCAGTGGCCAAGTATGACCAAACATCCCGCAAAGATGCACTTAGAGGAAGAGAGCCATGATGGCAGCAACACCAGCGAAGCCTCCGGCAACGTTAAGGGCGGCAGCGCCAGTGTATGGGACAGGGCTGCTTGGGTAACTGTTGATTGTCAGTATCGACTCATCAATTACAGTGTCTAGAAGGAACTTACGATCCAGCGCCCGTGCCTGAAGGCATGACTGGGGCGACTGGGGAGCCAGTGCCTGCGAGTTTGATTAGTAACCTTCAGCAGTGCAACGAGATTTCATCTGGGCCATATTACCCATTGGGTACTTAGGGACGTCACCGCTGGGGTACTGTGGCGGGCTGACTGGCGAGGCTGGCGAGGAAGATGGGTAGACTGGAGCGGCTGGCGAAGACGGAGCGGCTGGCGCAGACGGAGCAGCTGGGTCTGGAAAAGGTCAGTATGCGCTGAGGTGAAGCGGCCGATTTCTTCTAACTCACAAGTTGGAGCAGCTGGCGGTGCGGACCAGGAGCTGCTGACTTCTGGCGATGCTGGGTAGGTGGCGGGTGGTGCGGGAGCAGACCAGGTGGACTCAGACTCAGGAGATTGTGGTCTTTCCGACACTGTTAGCAATTCGGGCCATACCTTGGGTACCAACGACGATTCGACTTACGGGTACGAAGCTGGTGGTGCTGGGGCAGACCAGGAGCTAGACCAGGAGCTGTAGGTGTCTGGGCTCTTTGGTGGGTATGCTGGCACAGCTGGAGTGGTGGATGGAGTGACGGCCGAAGCTGGTGGGCTGTAAATGGGGACCGTCATGGTCTCCTCTGCCCAGCTCTCGGTACAGGAGGTGGTTGGCTCCTCTGGCTTGTATCCAACTGGGCTGGATGGGGCGTCAGAGTAGGCTGGAGCAGCTGGCTGCTCGCCGTAAGACGGAGCACCTGGCATGGCCATGGCGCCAGCGAAGAGGGCAGCGGCAACGAAAGCGTAACGCATGTTGACTGATTGATTGATTGATTGGTTGATTGAGTGATTTCGAGAAAGGACGGTAAAGGTTAGGATGAAGTGAGTGACTGAGCCGGCTGGAGCAGTGAACGAGAGGACGACCGAAGTCAAGTATTACAGACGACGTTGGCTGGAGATGATGAGGGAGAGGTGGTGTGAAACGACACGGAGCGTGTATTATATCGATTTGAGGAGCATGGCAGCGATTCAGGTGAGTGCGGGAGCAGGCGAAATTGCTCTGACTAGCATGCTGTCGACGGTTGCGCTATGTGGCATCGTTCAGAGATTAATCGTGCCTCCAATCTGGGACTCGCTGAGCCCCTCGGCGTCATTTCCATCAGCGAAACGTCGGCTTCCCTGTCTTGTGTTGCGTGTAGCTGACGCACGCGCGTGCCTTGACGCTGCATGCGCCACGGGCCATGCGCCATGCGATGCCGCAGAAGCAGAAGCTGGTTCGATGCTGCGATCCGTGGCGAACCTGAGGCTTCCCACTTTTTCCACTCTCACAGTCGCGGCTTGTTTGACACACGCGTTGATGTTGATCGTCGCGCGGCATCACTCTCGTTCGGGAACCTCGCGTAACTAAAAATAGCCGCTCGTTCTGCGACGAGTCAATAACTAGGTAACTGCTCATCTCACCGGTGCCTACACTTCCTGAAGAACATTCGAACGCTCCTGCCGTCTTCTGCCAATCTTGTTGACCTTCCCAGTAGGTCTTTCTCTGTGGCGCGTCGAAAAGAGCGCCTGCCGCCCGACATTGCGCCCCACAGTGCTTGCCTCTTAAGCGCTCGCCACACGTGCAACTACCTCACACCGCAATCTCACTGGCCGCCATCGAGATCACCCCGATCAGCCACTCTTGACCATTCACGATACATGTACAACCCATCAATGTGAACCACCTGTCGAGCCTGAGTTGTCGGCACACGAGAAGGCAGAGCCTGTCTGTTAGCCAATTCTATGCACTGCCTTGAGCACATCCCTTACCAATCAGCCCGTCTGCATATGCGGCGACGATTTCCTTGATGACACCATAAGTACCGCCCAACAGGAAGAACAGGCCCAACGGTATAAATTGAGCGTGGAACCAGAATGTTGCCTGCTGTAATAACCTGCCCTACATCCAGTCTCCATGACCGTACAGCCACAGCCATCCAGGCAGACTAATAGCCAGCGGAGCGAAGCATAAGCACCTGTCAATGCGATGAGGTAGTTGAAAATAGGGATGGCTTCAGCCAGAATGAAGGCCAAGAAACCAAGACCTAACACGCATCCCGTCCAAGTGCCCCAATGCATCAACGTGTTTTCCTGCAGATGTCGACTCTTCCTCAGGATGCGAACAAAGCAGTACTTCGCTGCAACGTGAAGGTACAAGCAAGCAGACACGATGAGGCCAACCAGACCGATTCCATATGCAACCATCTTCACAGTCTGACCCGCGGATCCGAGCGAAGGTGATGCCACCCATTGTCCGGCCCATCGATAGACCACCAAGGAGAAAGACAAGTATGCTGCAGTCACGATGGACATGCAGACATAGACCGCCTTTCGATAATCCTTGGGCTTCTTCATCTCAGATATCACTGGAAGGAAAGCGGATGTTCCTGCCGAGGAAACGAAGATAGTCGTCGAGCCGATCACGCCTGCCGCGAAAGTCACGCCTTGAGGGACTGCAGAGTAGCCCAGATCAAAGTCGCCGGTGGCTGGTGCTGCGGCAGGTCGCGAGCGAGTCGTGACGGCGACGACGACGATGAAGACGGCCACGAAAATGGACAGAAAGCCGGCCTGTTTGTCGCAGAGAATCAGCAAGTGTCTTGCCAATTTCCATTTTGTGAATCGACTTACCCAGGTCAACCATCCGATCTGGTGGAACTTGCGGACTGAAGCAGTCGCACATACCACACAAGTGGCGAGGAATCTGGCACTCGATCAGCTGACCCTCCCAATACAACGAGAACACACGACTCTGCAAACTCACGTCCACCAGACCGTACAAGCAGCATGATGACTCAAAGAATTCAATCCAACGCTTACACCAATAATCCCACTCCCACTACAAAGCACATACGCAATAATAAACAACCCTCCACACACCTCCCTCAAAACCACCCCTCCAACCTTCTCCGCCATATCCGCAATCGAATGACACCCAGCATGTCGATTCCGAAAATCTCCTTGGACGATTGCCGTTTAAGTATTAAAAGCTCCCCATCCAATCACGTTCAGTGCTCCACCCACAGCTCCCAAGGAGACCATGGCGGTTGGGATAGAAAGGACTCCGGTTGCGAAGATGACTTTTAGGAAAATTACGCTTGCGCGTGGCCAGCCGACGGTACGGAAGTTGACTGCAGCATCTTTGCGGAAGACCTCGTTGGCTTCGAAATCTGAGACTTCCCCTGCGAGGACTTCTTGGTCGGAGGATGGGGAGGTTGTTGTATCGAGGGGGACTTTCTTTTCGTCTTCTGAAGTAGGTGAGTGTGACATTTTTGCGATCGTTGGAATAAGACACCCGAAATTAAAAAAAAAAGGGAGTTGGGGCCAGGGATGGAAGTAAGTAAGTAGATGGGTCAGACAGAACGATAGGGATAGACGATCACTCTGGCGGCCGCCGCGCACGCGCGAAAGGAGTTGTGGTATGAGCTCTCACCGATGTGTATCAAGAGTAGCTAGTCGCACAACTCATGTCATGGCTTTCCAGGGTGTTGTAGATAACCACCTGTGGAGGCCAACAGTGGGAGAGATGATCCTGGTCAGCATGAGGCGAACAAGTCCTCCACAACAGTCTTGGGCTGAGCATTGATTCGTGAACTATCATTGCCACGAGGAGAGAAGAGGTCTTGGGCTATCAGAGAGCTTCGTTTGGATGCAGAGTAGGTGAGTCGTTATCTTTAGGCCGAAAGGAGCTGTTGATGAGGTCAGGTCGTGCCCCGGGGCTTGTTCTGAAAGCTGTTCTTGGCACGGCCGGCTGGGGCTGTTGTGAGCTTCCATGTCATTGATGCAGCGGAGACATGAGATTTCGCCGTGTTCATTAAAGTTAATGTCCCATAGCGCGCTGAAGGAATAGATTCACGAGGACGAATCAATCTACTGTTGAATGAAGATACAGCCCAGCGGCCGGCGGATGATATGCTGTATCATTTACTAGTGCAAGGCAACACTCTTCGCTGCCATCTAGACTCCTCGCTAAATGAATATCAATCCAATGAACATGGTCGTGCGTGGACCACTCAGGTGCTGTTCTGCTTGACAGCTCTAAATACCGCACCGATGTAGTCTCGTATCGTCTTGCTGTAAGACATTGCATAGAAGAGCCGTTCCTTCACTTCGCTGTCAAAGACCTTTGTCATGATGTCCGTGATATCCTCCTTCTTTTCGCCTCTCTTCAGCGCGTTGAGCGACTGGGCTGGCGCCAGATCCTTAGGCATGAAGCGAGCCATATTTCGCAAGACAAGAGCAGCTCTAAGCGGAACACCAGCTGCATCTCCTTTCTCGTCCTCAAGAAGCGATAGTCTGGTGATGCCATAGTCACTATGGGTTGGCACAGCGTCCGGCTTAAGGTTATGTCTCGTTCTGGAGGAGTCCGAATCTGGCAAATGCGTCTCGACGTGTCGTGCAAATAGCTGTGTACGGGGAATATCGCCACCAGTGAATTCTGTGGACAGTCGCTGACAATCTGCCCAGCGGCATCTGTATGTAGTCTTGTCCGCAGATCGAAAGTCGAGGTCCGCAAAAGTGTTTGAGCCTACGCCATTGGTCAAGCCGTTGACAGGTGTTGACGTTGATCGTGCTGGTGTCATGGAATCAATATCCATTTTATCGGTGTTGCCAGTGACATCCTGTTTGGGTATCTGCAAATGATGTGTCAAAATATGCCGAAGCATGTCATCACTAGATCGGAACCACTCGGCGCATTCAGCTTCTCGTGTTGTCGGAGCTGAAGTGAGGCCTGTAACCGGATCTCTGGTGCCCTCCACTGGAATGGTCATCTTCCAGTGACATCGAAGTAATTCCTTGCCTTTATCCGTGCCCTTGGACCCTGCAAGTATGCCAGTGTCCACAGGTACTTTCCGTGACCTGATACCTTTGATCACATACTTGTTTGAACCAGCGACCTGTGCAGTAGCTCCCGGAAACGTGGTGCTGACATTCTTAATGAAATCTCCTGCGATAAGATGTGGATGTGTGGCGTGGTAAGGCGCGAATGTGCCTTGATATGCTTGCCACAGAGAGATTTGGGTCATTTCCGCGTTCGAGTCCGCCATAAAGCACATCCTGAGCCACTCAGAGGATCGTTCAGGCTCTTCGAGCTTGAGAAGACTCTCGACTAAGCTCTTGGAGAGACGTGGCACAGGTGGAATAATGTCCTCCATCTCTCGACGTCTTGGTGGTCGCTGTTCCCTATACTCCTTGGCGTTGAACAAGACAAGTCGACTGAGTTGCCGGCCGAGCGCTTCGGCGTCCACAGCACGGAGGAGAACTTCTACGTTGTCCCCGATGGATGTGAACTGTCCAAGAAAATCTAGAGCTGCGGATTTGAGCTCCTCATCATCGATCAATAGGTATTGCTGAGTGGCGCGGAGAACTGCCACTGGAACGTCATCAAGCCGTTTGGGGGCTGGATGTGTCATTGCTATTCTGCTAAGCGTCCTTAATGCTGTAGCGATGGCGCCACGATCAGAGTGAAGCACTTGCTGCAGCAGGCCTTGATATGCGGCATCTTGAGAACCAATATCGATGTACTTGAGCACCTGCTCGGCGACATCCAGAACATAATGTCGCATTTCGGTAATGCTTGCATGTTCTGGGAGATTCAGAACGACTGCAATCAGATCTTGGACCAAAGGTAATCTCGAAAGATATGCGGCATTTTCTTCCTGCAGAGCCATGTTGCGCATGATGAGTGCTGATTCTGTGATGCGATTCATCTGCGCGATAAACTCGAAGTCGAGAACTGAATCGTCCGAAATGATCGGGATGCGTGACTTGAGCTTTTGAAGAATGTCGGGCGTTCCATCGAGACCATTGAGTGTCTCGTCATCTCCTGCAAAGAACTCCTCATCGTACATGACGTCCCAATCGATATCGTAGAAAAGACTGGTCACTTGCAAGCCCTTTTTCACGAGGGCGTCTGCAAGGCCGGGAAACTGGTCGAAGCGGTATTTGTCGCCACGTTCATGACTGATCTTCACCAAATGATGCAGTGCATATTGCTCCTCGTCCGGGATACCGCTCTGTAGAGCTAGTTGGGCGCGCACGTAGATATTGGGTCCAATAAACCCAGTACCGGGTAGCATTATATTCTTGTACTTCTTCGCCAATGGCCCTGCAGTGGCCTCCAGCTTCCTCTTCCTCTCATTACGATAGAACTCGGGATTGTTAGCAGGCGTAATGACAGGCTTCAGTGATAGTGGGTATGCCTGCGAAGGCTCGTAGGACGCAAGTGTCGATGATGTGCCGTTGGTTAAAGATGAAGCATTGACGACTCCGTTCATGGCGCCTGGAGTGGGCGAGTTGTGCGAGAAATGATTCTGCCCTCTGGTCTGCCGACTCGAGCCCACTTCAGGCTGGAAAAGAACGCGCTGTGGGGGCTGCTGTCGCAATCCTCTCGTGGATCGACTGGTAGCGCTGCCAGGCTCCTCCACGATTTCCGGCTTGACTTCTTTCGGCGTTTTCTGCTCAGGACTGGCGTCACTCGCATCGCCATTCAGCTCTTCGCGCGGCTTCGGCCTCTCGAAATTCTCCAGGGTTCTGGTCATCACGTTTCCGCCCTTCGCAGTCACGTCCTCCAGAATCTCCTTCGGCGGAGGCTCCTGTTTCCAATGCGTGCTGATCTCGTACGCGCACAAATTCTTGTAGTAGACGTTCTTGATCTGGAAAGCCTGGGCCGCAGTGTACTGATTCTTGCCGATGAATTCTTCAGCCAGCCTCCTCCACATCAAAGGTTTCGCTTTGGTATCCGAGCACAGATCATAGCCGCCTTCCTCAACGACGCGATTGTAGAGTTTGAAGAGGTCCACGTGTCGAATGCCGATTTTGGGTTCTGGATCGAGCAGTGTGCTAGAGAGGGATGATTGTTAGTCTAATCTTCACTTCGGCGCGCGCATGCGTGCGCGCTATCCATACCCGCGCTTCTCATGGTACTCTCGCAGCTTCCTCATAAATTCATCGTGCTCGTCGGTGCGCTCGATCGATTGTCCTCGTTTGGGCGCCATGCTGGACAGAGGTCGGCGCGCGGCAGAAGAGCCGCAGACTTTGCGTTACACAGAGCAGAATCGGGAGGGAGAATCGCGTCGTGCTCGGCATTCATTCGCGCATATAATTGGTATCATAAAGGATATGTTCTCGGTGTACACGCAATCTGGCTGCAATGAGGTCTGCTATAGCACCGTCGCGGAGAACACTTCCATCTCGTGTCGCTAGCGCAGAAAGTAGCGCTTTCCCGCCCTGCAGCTTCTTGGGCTTGGCAGACACGGGCGCGAACGGAAGTGGGTCCGATGTCCGATGCTCGCAGCTTCCCGACTCCCTCACAGCCTGGCAGGCATGCACTTCTAAAATACATCTCATCTCACCACGCAATATGATGCATCACTGAGATTCGCCATTGCTCAGCTCGTACAGAGCTCATTGATCACCGACTAACGCCGCAGCACTAACGAGTGTGAATCAACATGGCGGACAATGACATCGACATCTGTTTTCCTATTACCAAGTTCTCTCACGCAACAGGCTTGATCAACAACCAGATCCCATGGGATCACATTAGTGGCAACAACCTGGATGTCCTCGTTCAAGGCAGCAGCATTGTCGGACGCTCACTTACTCTGAGAGTCATACAAGGCACGGCAGACTTGGTGCGAGGCAGGACCTCCTTACATCGCTTTTGACGATGCTAACAAAGACCCAGGAGCACGTCGATATCGGCAGTTACATCGATGCAGCTCTGGAGGTACGTCGGCAGGAGGGCAACTCTTTGGCGCTCGAGCAACTCCCGATCTTCGGCATCACGAAGGAGTCACTGTTCGCTATACGCTATACCGTAAATGGGGAGGTGTGTGATTCTCTGCTCCAACTGTGGGATATGTCTGACGTGTGCCACAGCCTCGTCGTGTACAGTTACGGCTGCGGGATGTTGAGCAGTGCAGGCACATTGTCCAGGTTCTAGAGCATCGAGGACTGACGTATCAAGAACAACGACCTAGGACTGCACGACCAGGAACAGCAACAAGTAGACCGGGCACAGTGTATTCAGAGGACCAACCGTCAACAGCTCAGGTGAGATCTCCACATTTGGAGCCGCCATCGCCTCAGAAAGCATATCAACGATCGCGAGAAGCCTTCAGCTACGTTCCGCGCAAGTCTTCAATCGATGCGCGACTTGTCATGCACAGCCATAACGCCTCGCGGCCGTTCAGGCCCTACCAAGTACCACAGCCTCCCTCGTTCCCACGAGAAGAAGTCACTGTCTCCCGAGAACCAAAGATCTCTGGTCCAACAACTGCTGAGATCTACGGCACTAGACCGGCGCCGTACAAAGCACCTGGACCACATACGTTTCAGCCGACCATTGTGTCTGATGCAATCGGTGCAAACTGGCGTCTCCCGACAGTCTCCGCTACTCACTCACAAGAGAAACTACCGAGGACCTTCGAACAGAATGCTGCTCCTTCCAGTTCCGATCCCGGCTTGCCTCCTCGGAGTGCAGACCTACCTCACTCGCAGCATCTCTCATCTACCGAGAATCACATTCCACCGCCCTGGTCGTCTGATCCTCCTGAGTCTCGTCCAGTGACCGCATTGTCAACGACTTCAGTAGCTGAGCTCTTGGAACAGCAAATCCCGCCACGGCGAGAACTGCCCTTCAAACGACCAGCAAGCAGCGGCAACAGTGATGTTAGCTCACGACCAGGAAGCTCAGCCCTGACATTGCCTCCTCTGAAACGAGCGAGAGCCGAAAAGAATAGTTCTAAGCTGCCCAGCAGGCCAAATACAGCGTTGAAGAAAGCCAATAATCCAGTTACCAATCAGAGCGTTCGTCCTGCTACGACTTCATCATTGTCAACTACAGCCAAGAGTGTGAGAGGCGCTGCTCAGCAGCTTGATAAGGAGACTCGTCCATCGAGCCCAGAAGTTCCGACTCAACCAGGTGCTGTGAGGGCCACTCCAATGGACGAACTGCTCTACGGCAAGCGCACCATGTCAATGCGAAAAGACCACACGGCAATACCACGTGTCGGAAGCATCACGGACGCGCCTCATGAAATCGTATCACCACCTGGCAGTGCCATCTCGCGAGTTCAGGACACTGCACCAGGCCAAACCACATCAACCGGCGCACTTGTCAATGCTCAAGATCAGAGCTTGAACCGCGCGTACGCTGCCGTGAGTGCCTCAGCAGTTCCCACTGATGAGACATCCTTGGAACAGTACGAGGCGCAAAGCCTCGAAGACCGCAAAGCCGCTCTGGACAAGTTCATGATGGACATGCTCGAAAACCCGGCCTTCACAACGCTTTGCGAAGATGTCGAGAACTGCTGGCGCAGAATCGCTCTCGGTTTTTAGTCCATCTAAAAGAAGGTCTCGATGTGTTTCGCTTTTTTGGGCGGATTTCGCTTCGTCGATTTAGCTTGCGGCATGGAATTTTGGAAGTCATGAAGACACCTCTGCACACCATTTGCTTGATCTCCGCGGAATGTACAGCAGCATATAGTTCTATCATTCGTAACGTCGTAAATCATCTCCTCTCAATACTCGTCTCCGCCAGATGCCTCTGGGCTGGGTGGCAGCTCGAGAACAGAAACATCAACCTCGGCTTCTCGTAACTTCTCGACCTCCCGATGATCCAACCCTATCGCGCCACCGGGATGATTCTTTGTGAAAACCTCATGTGTCTTATCCCGATGCATCTCATCAGCCACAGTCAAAATCAACATATCTGCCACGGCCAAAGCCACGGTGGTGCTCGTCGTCGGCGCCTTGACACCAAATGTACTCTCCTCACTCTCATGAATTGGAGCGGGAAGCAAAACTCCATCATCAGCTCCTTCAAGCAACAAACAATCCTCCTTCCGTCTCTGCGAACTCATCGCCATCAACTTGATGTTCGGCGAGATATGAGGTAACAAATTCAAAAGCTCAGGAGTCTTGCCACTAAAAGAAACAAACAACAAAACATCCTGATCTCTCAAATCTCCTAAATCTCCATGTGCAGCTTCACAAGCATGCATAAACGAAGCAGGAATTCCTAGAGATTTTGCCGTTGCGACGAGTTTTTGTGCTATGTATGCGGATTTCCCTACGCCGCATACGACCAATTTGCCGCCAGATTCCTGGGCGTTGAGGAGTGCTGAGACGGCGGAGGAGAGACCTTGTCGGGCGGGGGAGTCTGTGGCGTAGATTTTGTGGATGTTGGATAAGGCTTCTGCTTCCACGCGGAGGACGTCGAGGGCTTTGGTTAGGATGTTTCTACTGCTGCTGCTGTCCTTGGAGCTGGTCATGGATGATTTTGACTCGTTGCTGGGAGAGATTGGCGTTACTAATCCAGAACCCGAGGCTTTTGAGCCTGACACGCGACGGCGTTTTGATGGGCGTGGGGAGTCCATGTTTGTGAGGTCGTATGAGTGTCCAAGATGTGAAGGGGTAGTGGTAATAGGTGAGAAGGGTGACTATGTGCAAAGAGAATCAAAGAGATCTAGAAGACTAGATGTGAAACCATCTACGTATGTGGTAGTTCTTTGATAAACTACTCCCGTCAGTACTAGCCGCCCGGCATGTGGCAGTCAAAGAAACGAAAAGCAGCGACAGCCCGAATCTTCTCACCACGAGCGATCAACCTAACCTAATCACCGGCCGGCGGCGTTAGGGGCATACAAGCTCACCGTGAAAGCTCCGATACCTAGCAGATGAGAACGTGTCATAGATTATGCTCAAGGCATGGGATTATCGGGATCGCTTACGATCCGAGAAGGAAAGACAGAATTGCGAGGAGCTCGGACGACAAACGAGCACGCAAGCAACCTGAGCCACTGGTGGACACGTTCCGACGCTAACGAGACAGTGGTCGGAAAGTGTTGAGAGTACCGCGCGTGGATGTATCATACAGTACTGTAGCTGTGAGGAGCTGTGGTGCTAGCCGCGTGCGTATGCAGTGCGCGCCTAGCACAATCAAGGTTCTTCGTAATAAAAAATCATAAAATTGGATAAGGTTTGTGGAGCTTGGGGATTTCTGGCGATCATATTCGAGATCGAACGATGCCACCGATGTAGTGTCATCGATACAATGCTCACACTTAGAGTGCGTGTATTCAGAAGCGCCAGCAGACTGTGCTCTGTACCCCATTGAAGGTAGTAGCTTCATGGATGTCGATGTTTTTACAATGGCTTCACACCCTTGTGGATGGCAGCTATGCCCATGCTCAAGTTTTCCCAGCCAGCATCTGTAATGACACCGTCACTCTGCTGTCCTGGTATCAAGAATCCAGCATCCTGTATCATCTTTGCCCATTCTGGCTGAGAAGGGAAATTCTCGATACTCTCCACCAAATACTGATAGCTGTCCCTGTCCGCCGCGACGATCTGACCGATAAGCGGTATGGCACTGAAAGACCATCTCTTGTACAAGCCATTTAATAGAGGATTCGAGAGCTGAGGTGCGAATTCAAGACATGCGAACACGCCACCGGGCTTCAGTACCCGGAAGGCTTCCACCAACGCCTTGTCCTTGTGTGTGAAATTTCGGATACCGAATGCCACTGTGTAGAGGTCGATGCTACTGCTTTCAATCGTGTTGAGGTCTTCGGCATTGGCCTCGAGGTAGTCGACCCTGCCTGCAGCCTGATAAGTTGTTGCAGCTAATCGTTTTCGACCTTCGTTGAGCATGTCAGGGTTGATGTCAGAGACTGTCACTTGCGTGGTATTGTCGCCATTGACGTTCGTTGCATGATCGAGCATGCGGATCGCAATATCCCCACTACCACCAGCGATGTCCAGTATTCTCTGACCGCGCGGCTCTTTCTGTAATGAGGAGTATCGTACCCCTGGATTCAGATTTCGTACGAAGTAATCTTTCCACAATCGGTGAACGCCCAGAGACATGAAATCGTTCATGGCATCGTAATTGCTGGCTACTGATGAGAAGACCGCACCCACTGCAAGCTATCAGTCGAAATCGTCAGGTAATATCTTGGGCATAGACGCACCTTTTGATGCCTTTACAGATTCTGCAACAGTCTCGAAGCCAAAGTGCGTTGTTTTGTCGTTCTGAGGAGGCCGTTGTGGCTGCTGTTGGGAAAGCCTTGAAGCAGAGGCGAATCCCCGTCGACATTCTGTGCAGACCCAGCCCTTGGGAGCGACAATTCGAAGTCGTTTAGCGGCGCGAGGTACTGAGGAAGACATGATAGCAGACAGTGTCGAGGCCGATGCTAACGAGGTGCATGTGAGAGCTTCATCACCGCTCGAGACGAACTTCTGGGATTTGCTTGTGCCTGTGGAGTTCACACCAGCCACTGCCGCAGAGCCGCTTGTTCCTGAACACCGAGAATCTGGGGAAAGGTGGCACGGCAGCTTTCCTTGAACCGCGACAAAGCGATGTCTTGTTTCTGCCATGCGAAGTGAGGAGCTTCTGTGATCCTTCGTTTTCGTCCAAATCGCACAATGCAACACATGTCACTATGAAACGATCAATAGCAGTCGCTGAACGGTCAATACGCACTTCGCATGCTTTACGAACTGGATCGATATGTACGAGCTGTCAGCGGAGATGGAACTCGGTATCTCAGAGGCCAGGTTCAGATCGGTAAGGATTTGCTACACAGTAGGGTGTGAAATATGTCTGAGCATTGCCACAGAGTCCAATTTCCTGGTGCGGTCAATTCCCGCTTTACAACAGACCTGAAGTTCGCCCGAGCAACGGAGGAAGATGCAATGCCAACGTTTCGCGTTCTTGACCAAGAGGGAAAGCTTGTGGATAAGAACCGTGAAGAGCCAGATATTAGCGATGAAGAAGCACTGCGGCTATACAAAGACATGGTCAGCGTTTCGATTATGGACCTGATCATGTTCGATGCCCAAAGGCAAGGCCGCATCAGCTTTTATATGGTATCTGCTGGTGAGGAAGGCATTGCTGTGGGCAGTGCAAGTGCTCTGAATCCTCGAGATCCAATATTTGCGCAGTACCGGGAGACTGGCATATTCCGATACCGTGGCTTTACTTTCGACGACTTTATGGCACAGCTTTTCGCAACAAAGGACGATACAGGAAAGGCACGAAATATGCCAGTGCATTATGGTAGTAGGAAGTTCAACGTCCACACAATCAGTAGTCCGCTCGCGACTCAGATCCCACATGCCTCGGGAGCGGCGTATGCGATGAAGATACAGAACCTGCAGAATCCGACTGAAGATCCTCGGGTGGTCGCATGCTATTTTGGTGAAGGTGCTGCGTCTGAGGGCGATTTCCATGCCGCGTTGAACATTGCTGCCACGAGGGGCTGTCCAGTCTTGTTCATCTGTCGAAACAATGGGTATGCGATCAGTACACCCACCTTGGAGCAGTATCGAGGAGACGGAATTGCTTCTCGTGGTGTTGGCTACGGCATTGACACCGTTCGTGTTGACGGAAATGATATTCTGGCCGTGCGCGAGGTCACCAAGAAAGCCCGGGACCTGGCACTCAAAAATGGGGGTCGGCCTGTACTCATCGAGGCCATGAGTTATCGAGTGTCTCACCACAGCACGTCTGATGACTCCTTCGCATACCGCGCCAAGGTCGAGGTGGAAGATTGGAAGCGAAGAGATAATCCAATCACTCGTCTTCGCAAGTGGATGGAGGGCAAGGGCCTCTGGGATGAAGAGAAGGAGAAAGAGCTTCGAAGCGACTTGCGGAAGCAGATATTGACAGCGTATCGCAAAGCCGAAAAGGAGAAGAAGCCGGCCCTCTCTGGCTTGATGAGCAATGTATATGCCGAGCCGACTGAGGAGCAAATCGAGCAGATGGCTACTCTGAGGAAAGTCATCCAGAAATACCCCAACGAGTACGATGTTTCGGAGTTCGATGGCGGGCTCGATGGACTCACCCTCGATAAGAAATGAAATGATAGCTTCACCCAAAATTGAACACCGCTCCGCACCTCACTTCAATTAAAAGCTGCCGAGACCGACCTCGCGAGCATTGACGATCACGTCTCCTGAGCGGCTTAAAGCCGCTTGTGTGGGATTGTGTACATATTTCGCTGACATGCTCACTTTCTCAATTTAGATCTCCTAGTCCGAGTGGGTCGACTGTGCCCAGGAACTCGCCCGTCTTAGCACCCTCTTCTTGTTGGCGGAGGAGCTCATCGATGTCAACTCGACCGGAAGTGAGGTACCGCTCGCTCACACCGACGTTCACGCGCTGAGCAAGCAGATTCTTCAACTCCGCCTTCAAAGCGCCCAACTCGCCTCGGGTCAACCTGCGAGCCTCGCGCTCCTTCTTCTTCCTGCCACTGCCCCGGCCGCGCTTGCCTTTCTCTTGCTCCGCGAATTCCTCGCTATCATAATCCACGCCGAGTTCTTCAGCCCAGGAACGCATCGTGTCCACTTCCTTGTGTGACTTCTCCTTGGCAATGGTCGCGTCCGCCAGCTTCTTCGCAAGCGTAAGTCTCTCCTTTAGTCTTGTCACTATGCGACGATCGATGTCCAAAGTCCGGATATAGTAGCCTTGCTTTCCATCTGGAGGGGCTGATTGAGCATGTACTTTCGCCACCAGCCTTCGAACTCCCGCGACTTCCTCCGGTCCGCATATGAGGATAGAAGAGCCCTGCTGCCCAGCACGAGCGGTTCGCCCCGAGCGATGGACATACGTGTCAGCCGCTCTGGGCAAATGGTAGTGCACCACAAGGTCAACGTTGGATATGTCAAGACCTCTAGCCGCGACGTCTGTAGCAATGAGAACGACTTTATCCTTGCTCTGACTGAATCTCTCGACACTCCTTAGACGAGCCTTTTGTGGCATGCCGGAGTGGAGCGCAAGGGCGTTCACGTTCAAATTCTGCAGAAGCGGTGCAATACGGCGAACGGCGCTGATCGAGTTGGTGAACACCATAGCTCTCTTGGAAGAGGACAGGAGCAGTAGAGTATAAAGATAGAGATCCTTCTCCGTGCCTGAGCACTCTATTAGGCCCTCTTTCAGACCAGTCGCAAGCTGATTTATAGGGTTGACATCGATAAATTTCGGGGTTTCTTCTCGGAAGTTCAGCTTCGACATGAGATATTCCATCGATTCCTTATTGTTGAGTAGATTGCTTTTGTAGCTGATTTTGCCGACCAGCTTCTTCTGCAGACCCCGGTCGAAGGTCGCTGAGAATACCAACGTCTGTCGTTCTTTGCGTGGCTGATTCGAACTGATGGGCGCTGTTTCGCCACCATCTGAATCTTCTTTGGCTTGATCTTCCCGGTCCAAGGCGTTCAAAATCTCTTCCACTTCTTCGAAGTGACCCTCACTGAGCAGTCTGTCGGCCTCGTCGACTACAAGAAAGTCGATCTGCTTTAGAGCTGCCGCAACACCCTTGCCAGATCCGATGACCTCCCATAGACGACCAGGAGTTCCAATCACCACGTCCGCATCTTTCAGAAGCCTCTGTTGCTTATGTAGAGACAGGCCTCCTGTCAAAGTGGCTATGGTTGGCTTCTTAGCATCTTGACCATCGAATAAAGCAGCCAGATGGTTGTTCAACTGATGCGCTAGCTCTCGAGTCGGAGATAAGATGAGTGCTATCGGTTTGCTTTGCTCCGGCCTTTCTCGCTCATGTATCCTTTCCAGAAATCGTTCTAGTATCGGTATACCAAATGCCAGAGTCTTACCGGAACCAGTAGAAGCTTTCCCTATCACGTCGTGCCCCGCGAAGACCTCGGGTATTGTAGCTTCCTGGATCGGCGTAGGTTTTGAGAACTTCAGCTTCGACAGTGAGGCCATGGTGTCTGGGGAAAGTCTGAGTGGCATCCAAGCCGAGACATCGATGTCAGCTGCATCTTCATTCGCTGCCAGGACCGAGAATGCACTAGTCGAGCTGTCATCACCTTTTTGGCTGACCTGCTTCTTTGTGGTCTTCGCCTTGGTTGGTTGTTTCTGCTTGGCGCTCTTCGATACGGGCTTGTCTGGGACATCGTCTTCGAATCCGGACCAGGAGTCAGTGTCGTTGTCGGCGGAAGCGATGTCTTCTGTTGGGGTAGCGTGATCCTTTTTTGACCACAATGAGACCTGTCCTGTTGCCTTGTCTCTCATAACGTCGACGTGGTCGATTTCCTCAAGTCCAAAGAATCCTTCATAGTCGTCCATGCGGTCCGGTAATGAGACAGCTTTCCATGGCAAAGAGTCGGCTTTGACAATGCGAGGCTTCTTGCGGGGCTGTACCGCATCATCCGTATATAATTTCTGTCTTTTCCTCGCTTTCATGGCTGCCACCTATTGAGCTCGAGATTAGCCACTGCGGTGCGTGCTTTCTAGAAAGGCGAGCCGTCTGAGATGGGAAGCCTTGAACGCCGTGAGAATGCAGAGCGACAATGGAGTGACATACCTTGGGAGGCAGCGACCTTTTCTTTCCCATATCCACACTCATGTTGCTTGCCACCATGTTAGCGCTGCATAAGGTAGTTCCAGCCAGGTAGCGGGCAACAAAATATTTCGAGGTGGAAAAGCTAAGCACAGACCATCTCAGCCACGTGGCCGACGAAGCCTTATTTGCTGCCTTAAAATGACCTTCCGAATGCTCGCGTGAGCAAGAGCAGGCGCAACATATGGGTCATGCCCTCGAAGCACACTGCCGAGTCACAATGACAGATCCCAATGGCTTCGAAGTCTTTGGTGTGTTGCACACAGATATAGCCTATATACCAAGAAACAGCACCAGGTCTAGACATACGAAATGGCGTCAGAAGTTCTGGATAACAATGCCCAAACTGGCGACAAGTTCACGACGCCGCCTGCGCACGCCGCGACCGACATTGCAGCACTAGTCTCTCGGTGAGAATCACAGCTGCAGCTTTGGAGTACCGGAGCTTACATCGTTGCAGGTATGTTGACCAGCTGCTGCACGGATGCAAAGATGCAACATGTCAAGAACAGCTTTGCCACACGGGAAGGTTAAACACAAGCAACAAGCCGGTTCGGAGGTATACTCCAAGATCAGCAAGAGCAATTGCCTTGGCTGTCTGCTCAGGACCTCAACCCGAAAGATTTCTGTGCTCGCGTTGCTCTGGTCAAGCAAATGATCCGAATGGAGGGCCAATTCCGGCCATTTCAGCGACACAGGAAGGAGAGCATGATGCATCGTCTCTGTCACAGTTGCTTTGCAATACAGAGACGATCCGTGCGGTCAGGTCCTTGTGCTGTTCTAGGGCAATGGAACTGCGCCCTCTTCATCAAACCCTCGCCAAAGCGCTGCAGCGTGCGGATGGGACCTCTGCCATTGACAGGGGTCTCCTTCTCTCGAACCCAAAACTGGTGGAGCTCCTTCTACCATGTGTCGACCATCTTATCGCAAGACTGCCAGCGCAACGTACTGCTGTGTGGGAGATGATTGACCATGACATAATCAGCAGGGGCCGTGCATTTCCACAAAAGGCTGAAACCAGACCCGCGGACGACAAGTACAATACCTGGTTGGCAACACTTGACGTGCTTGACAATGAGCCATATCTACGTCTGCTCCGGTCGATTGTGAATGTGATCTGTGCTCGGTTGCAGCTAGAGCACAGGGTGTGCGTAGTAAAAGCTCGCATCGCCGGAGTCAAAGGAGCTGGACTCAAGCCAGAGAGTGGAATCGCCAGTATCTTCGCCTCTGCCTTTGCCAGATCGCAGCACGACAGGCCAAATGCAATATACGCGCTGGTTGTGTGGTTGAAGAAACTGTTTTCACGAGATTGGAACTCGCAATCGACGCTCTGGATTGGATCGATATGCCATGGCGTTCTCGAAATCTTCACTGCGCTCAAAACAACTCATCGTCAGGCCTCGACGACTCAAGAGGGAATTTTCACAATGCCATTGATACGCGCTCGATTGACTGAAGTGGAACTAGCACAACCATATGTCGAGGGCATGTTGAGCGAGGTTGTCCACCTCTGTCGGTTTGGCCTCATATTCCCGGTGGAGCAACTCTTTCTGTCCTTCCGGACGGTCAATCATCTGACAATGAGGTATGTAAAGCTTCAAAAATCTTTCTTTAGGGACGATATCTCACGATCCTGGTGTTAGGCAAGCGCACTCTCAATCCGTGAAGGCTGTAGGCCTGCGCCAGAAAATCCAAAGCGGTGGAGTCATGGATCTCGACAAGCTTCCATCACAGGTGCTACATTCTGAAGAGCACTACTTTCTACTCAGTGTAGCCAGAACAAATGTCTTGCAGGACACATTTGACCAACTGTGGCAACGCCGAAAATCAGAGCTGCGCAGGCCCCTCCGTGTCCGCCTAGGCCAGACAGATGAGCTGGAGGTCGGCCACGATCTAGGAGGAGTCCAGATAGAGTTCTTCAATCTGGTGTGCAGAGAAATCCTTAATGAAGATCTGCGTAAGCATGACCGCACGGTTTTGTGCACTTGGAAGCTGACCGTGACGCAGAGATGTTCACAACCGACCCAAAGACAGGTCTGAGCTACTTCCAGCCATGTAGCCTTCAGCCGCTCCACTTGTTCAGTCTCTCTGGCGTGCTCTTTGCCTTGGCGGTCTACAATGGCATCACCTTGCCAATCAGATTCCCTCAGGTCTATTATCATATTCTGTTATCGTCACTCTACCCGGACAACGCAACAGTCAAGTTAGGGGTAGAAGCTCTTGAAGATGGATGGCCCTCTATAGCAACATCTCTCAAGAGCATTTTGAACGAAGAAGTCCATGGTCTAGACTATGAATTTCCTCTTGAGGCAAATGGCTTGCGACTCTCCGTCTTGCCACCAGAAAAGCATGAAGAAGGACAGTGTGCTTTCGACCTCAAAGTTGTCGATGCGACTCCCATGACTCATCATGGATCATCAGTGCGGTCTTTCGATCAGACGCGTGCTACGCTAGGCACCAACTTCGACCAGGAAGAATTCTCACAGGGCTTCCCAGGTTGGAATGTGATCAAAGCAGCCGAGGAACCGATGGCAGTAACGTCCAAGAACAAAAATGACTACGTGAAGACGTACGTCGACTGGCTCTGCTACAATTCAGTCCGCCCTCAATTTGAAGCATTCCTGAAAGGGTTCCATGACAGCCAACTCTTCCCCGAAGAAGCCTTGTCCATACTGGGACCAAGCCTTCTCAAATCATACATCGAAGGCAACGACATTTTCGACCTCAACGACTTGAAAGCTGCTACACGGTACGATGGTTACGATGCCAAGTCAAAGTACATCCAGACATTCTGGAGAGTTGTGGGAGCCTGGCCTGAGGAGAAGCAGAAGCAGTTGCTGAAGTTTGTCACAGCGGCGGAGAGGATCCCGATCACAGGAGTCAAGAATCTGGTGTTCATTATAAAAAAGGCCAATGTGGAGAATCTAGAGAATCTGCCGACGAGCTCGACTTGTTTTGGCACTTTGATGTTGCCTAGGTATGGGAATGCGGATATTTTGAGGGAGAAACTAGAATTGGCGTTGAAATTTGGTACGGAAGGCTTCGGGACTGGATAGACGTGAAAGAGAAAATGAGCATAGGAAAGCGTCAACGGACATGAATTGTCGACATGAGGACAAAGCTGGAGCATCAATCTGTGTTGCTGAGCAGTTTTGAGATTGTTCCTGTATATTCTAGCGGCGATATCGCAAGAAGCTTCGAACATCCCTAACGGAGATCTCCACAGATTCTGGATCGCTCCAACCCTCAATCCATTCCTCTTTCGCCTCATCTAGAAGACGATAGCTCCACCATCAATAACCATATCCGCCCCATTAATATAACTCCCCGCCCGACTGGCAAGCAAAACACACATCCCGTCCAACTCCCCAACAGCACCCATCCTCCCCATCGGATTCCTACTCGCCCAACTCGCTCTCGCCTCGGCAATATTTCCACCGCCCGCATCCGCATTCAGAATCGTGTCCATATAACCTGGGCTGATGGAGTTCACCCTTATTCCAAACACGGCCCACTCCGCCGCCAAAGACTTGACGAGCGCCACAACCGCACCCTTGGAAACATTATATCCGACTTGTGGTTGCGGGTAATTAACTCTATGAGCAGAAATCGAAGCTGTTAAAGTAATACTCCCATTCGTTTTCTGTGCTTGCATTTGTTTCGCTGCTGCTTGAGCACAAAAGAAGCTTCCCGTAGTATTCACATCCAGTATCTTACGCCATTGATCTGCTGTCATTTCTGTGGCGTGATGACAGCCTACGATTCCTGCGAAACAGAAAATGTGGTCGAGAGAACCTAAGGTTTTTACTACGGATCCAATTGCTTCGGTGATGGCTTCGGAATCGGTTACGTCGACTCCTATGCTGAAAATCCGGGTTTTGGGGAAGTCTCTTGCTAGTTCCAAAATGCTGGTTTGAGAGGAGCGTAGAGTGGATTCCAAGTCCCAGAGACAGAGGCCTGAGGCGCCGTGTTCGAGGAGGGCGCGGGCTGCGCTTAGGCCGAGGGTTCCTGCGCCGCCAGTGACTGTGAGGAAAGTATGAGTGTTGGAACCTGGGCTCATGGAAGTGATGATACTCACTGACAACGTTGCCTTCAACCGCGAATCGTGCCAAAGCTCGACCTTCGGCGCTTAAATAATGTGGCAATGGGGCGGGAGGTCCGGTCATTGATGCTTCTGAACCATCCTGATGTCGAATCAGCATTGTTGAAATTTGTTTTGGAAAAGTGTCTTCCTCACAGAAAGCGTCATGAACGGCAGCGTTCTTGATGCGAGGTTGTCTCGATCTGACATTGTGGCTGCTTTTCCAACGTGTGATGACACTTGTCTAACAAATGCTTCTTGACAGATTTCGATTGAGTTTTGTCTCTATGATGGCAGAACAAGTATTAACATACGCAGTCAGATGTTGATGGTTGCGAGAAAAAGACAGAGAGCTGTTCGGAAAAGGTCATTGGTTCCACAAGGAAAGTATCCCGAATCCCAAAGAGAGTTGCGAGCAGTGGAGCCTTCGCGGTGGAGTGTCGAGGAGAACAAACTTGCAGGTGCTGGTAGCCCGAGGATGGATGCAAAAGTATGAACAGATACATTTGGACTCGCTCCGAGCGTCTTTTCGATCTGTATGTACAGGTATATCTCTACAGTGCTTAGGATGCTGCAACAAAACTCCCTATTTCTTCTTCTCTTCCTCCTTTGGTGGCTCCGGCTTCGGCGTGGGAAGTTTGAACTGTAGAGCGTCATCAGTATTGCGTGTGTATCACATCGTTTCGTGGGCTCCTTTCTCACCGTATCTGGCTTTCGGTCATGCCCTGGTCCAACCTGTTCCCAAGCCGCAGTGCCTCCCTCAAAGTTTCGGAATGCTTGGGTCAATTCCAGCGGTTCCACCACTATTCGCTTCTTCTCCTCGTCGTACCTGATCTCAGTGTAGCCGGTCAATGGGAAGTCCTTCCGCAGCGGATGTCCGTCAAAGCCGTAATCTGTCATAATTCTTCGCAGGTCTGGGTGGTCTACGAAGAAGACTCCAAAAAGATCGTAGACTTCTCGCTCGTACCAATTGGCACCGTCGTATAAGCTCGTGATCGATGGCACTGGTGTGGCCTCATCGGCGTAGGTCTTCACCCGGATTCGAGCATTGTGGCGGACGGAGAGCAAGTTGTAGACGACCTCGAATCGCTGGTCCCGCGTGGGATAGTCTACAGCGGTTATGTCCGCCACCATTGTAAACTCGGCCGCCGTGTGGTATTTGAGGAAAGAGAAAGTCGGAATGACACCGGATGGAGGGATGTAGATAGTCAATTCGTCCTTCCAGACCGAGAATCTGGCCAATGTCAGCGTCACGATGTGTATGAATCATCGTCGACCGGCTACACATACTGCTGAATGTATTTGGGCAGACATGATATCAAGTACTGGCCGTATGCATGCAGGCTTTGCGCCTTGTCCTGGTATTTGTCTGCCGGATTCACAATGGGCGCCTCCAACTTGCCCTGTGGATTCCGCGGGGCGTGGCGCATGTTGGGCAGGTCGCCAATGTTCCCAGCGAGCTCCTTGCACCGATGTGCTGTGATTGTGAATGCACGCGCCGCATTGGTGCTGCTCTGTCCGCTGCTTCTCGCCGCCTGCAGAGCTGCCCGCGCGGTACGAGCAATTGCTGTGCGTGGCGCCATGGTGTGTCGGTGGAAGGAAGAGGGCGGAGGAGAAGGGCGGTGGTGCTTGTCGGCGTGGCCGGAAACACGAGGTGTATTGGAGACGATTCCGCCGTCCGCAGAGCTCGCCTCTGCTAACTGCCTGCTACGTCGACGATGCTGGCTATAATCGATGTGAGGCAGCTGTGATTGGTGCGGATGTGGCTTCAGTCGCAGTCCAGGCCACCACGTGACTCTCCTACCTACTACCTCGATCTCCTCTCCCCGACTGGCAAGTGCAAGTGGCAGCATTAACACTGAACGTAGCTTCCCTCGTCGGAACACACCCAAGATCACTCGCCCTCCGCCCCTGCCGTCGACTCCACCGCACGTCAATCTGGCGCCGGCCACGAGTGCCCCTTCCCTTGGTGTGCGCATTCTGCTTTGCGCCACAGTCTCTGGAGCTCTCCCTCTCCCTCTCCCTCTCCCTCTCCCTCCCTCCCCACACGCGTCTCGACACCACACCCGCACAACCCATCATCGCCATGTCGAGATCACTGCAGGACCAGTTCATCGACGATGACGAGGAGGAGACCTGTCCGCTCTGTGTCGAGGAGTTCGACCTCACTGACAAGGGCTTCAGACCGTGTCCCTGCGGCTACCAGGTACGTCACGCATCGTTCGCTGCTGCCAGGCAGTCCATCTCTGCATGCTAATACATGAGCGCAGATCTGTCAATTTTGCTATCATAACGTCAAGAATAATATGAATGGCCTGTGTCCGGCCTGTCGACGCCCGTACCGGGACGAAGACATCGAGTACAAGGCCATCACCTCCGAAGAGACCGCAGCCCATAAAGCTCGCCAAGCCCAGAAGCAGAAGAAGACCCAACAGCTACTACAAAAGGAGAAACAGAAAGCCGAAGCGGACAATCTCAGCCGCAAGCATCTGGCCGGAATGCGAGTGGTGCAAAAGAATCTGGTTTATGTGACCGGTCTGAGTCCCACCACCCAGGAAGACCTGCTGTTACAAACTCTCCGCGGCGACCAGTATTTCGGACAGTACGGCAAAATCATCAAGATCGTTGTCAGCAAGGCCAAAGACCCTACACACCCGCATTCGGTAGGAGTATATGTCACCTACGAGCGGAAAGAGGATGCCGCAGCATGCATCGCAGCCGTCGATGGTTCCAAGAATGGTGACCGCACATTGCGCGCCCAATTTGGTACGACCAAGTACTGTTCAGCTTACCTGCGAGGAGAGAACTGCACGAATCGAAACTGCATGTTCCTGCATGAACCCGGCGAGGCAAATGAGAGCTACTCGCGAGCTGATTTGTCAGTGCTCAATGCTGGATCTTCGCAGAATGGCAGTGGCCGACCTCCGCCTCCACAGTCGCAGCAACCCATGGCGTCCGCGGCGCAGCCGATGTTACGGCAAGGAAGCAACGAGCAAGGAGAATCTTCAGAACGACCTGCGCTTCCCTCCACGGCAAGCTGGGCATCAAAACCACCACATCAAAGCCGTGCTGAAAGTCGCAGTACTAGCACTACATTGGAGAGTCCTGTACCTTTGCATCCCGAGCCTGCGCCTGCACCCGTCCAGCCAGAACTACAACCGGAGGCAGAACCCACACCAGCGTCTGCGCCTGCAGCCGAGGATCCGCAAGCTGAGGCGACTAGGGAGCACTCGGTCGTAACGCAACCCAAGAGGTTACAAGTTTCACCATTGACCCATCTTCTCCGGAATCTCAAGCTCGAGGACTTTAAGTTGGTCTGGTCAAACTCCTGTTTGTCGCAAGCGGATCAAGATGTGATCAAGAACTACCCTCCATTATTTGATGTGGTCGATGGTCCAAAGCGACGATTGCGAAAGCAGCAGGAAGCCGAAGAGAAATTGCGAAAAGCGCAAGAAGCCCAATCATTCCAGCAGCCTCCCGAAGCGGAACCCGAAGACAATCCCGAAATAAGCGGCAGCTTACAGCTCGGTGGCGAACCCGAAGAGCGCCAAAGCGAGCGTCAACTGCAGAGTGCTATTCACCCACCTGGCCAAGAAGGTGCCCTTGATCAGCGCTTCCAATATCCGGGAGCCGTTTCTAGCCCTGGAATGGGTGATCGTGGACTTACGCCTCAGCAACATCAACAAATGCTGCTTCAGACGCTAAAGCCTAATTCGTACGGATCGTCTGGCGCATTCAACTCCACGTTCCCGCAGCAGACGAACCAACAACCCCTGGGCCATCAACGCAACGTCTCTAGGTATTCCTTTGCGAATGATTCATCATCAGCATCCTCAGCGGTGAAGCCGGTCGCCAACCCCAAGCTTATGAACCAGCAATCATCGATGATGCCTCCGATCAGTGGCAACCATTTCGGTACCCAGCACCAGCAACCACACGGGCAATTCTACACCAGCAATGTTCAAGGCCCTCCTCCCGGTCTCAAGACGACCGGCACTCCTCCAGTCAGCGGCAACCTCACTTTCGGGCAGGGCCACGGTTTTGCAACCGGTGGACTACAGTACGGCGCAGGGTCGGCTCGCAGCCAACAAGATACCTACTACAGAGATCTGATGCGCGGTCGTGATGGTACCGCGGCCGGCGTGGACCCAAAGCGTGAGTTACTTTCCCACCCTAACAATTACACTTCCCACAGTGCAACGTACGCAGCAGGCCAGGCAAATGCATTCCCAAACCCACCCTATTCACAGCTTGGCGCTTTCGGCGATGGCGAGAAGCAGCGCAAGAAGAAGGGCAAGAAGCACAGACACGCTAACACTTCCTCCTCTTCGGGAGGTGGCCTAGCGGACGTTTCAGACGCCAGTGCTCATAACCTTCTCCAAGCAAGGCTTCATCAGGGCTCTGCAGGATTTGGCGGAAATGCATTTGCTGGCCAAGCTGCAGGCGTTGCAGGTGGATCACTTTATGGCATGCATGGCGGCGGCTACAATGGGCGATGGTAAACTCGGCGTTTTTGATTACTTGGCACAAAGGCTTGTACATGTGGCGACGACCTGTCTTTGTTTTCGAATTTTTGCTTTAGCGACCGGCTTCGGCTGGGTTTCCTGCAAGGTGTTCACGGAGCCGGGAAAGACGCCTGGATCCATGCGCCCAAGCGCTGGACGCTATCCAGCGACGTCGATAATCGAGAAGCATTGGGCACAGCTCCATCATGAGAATGGTCTGCATGACTCACGCGGGTGGGGAGTTTTGTTTTTGGATCGAAATGGCGTTCCAGTCTGCTCACGTCTTGTACGTATGTTGCAGTCTTTTTCTAGTGGCTGATAGATTGACGAAAGATAGTGACATGGGCCTCAAAGCTGTTTCTGATACACCACGTGCGTGACATGACAGATATCCAGTGTACCTAGATTTTAGCTTCGGTAGATTACCTTGTCGTTGCTGCTGTCGCCATGCATGTCAAGAGGAGGAATGAATGAACGCGATAACCAGCTCATGAGTACTGACATATATTGCAGAAGATTCTGACTTCCCACCTCTACGGTCACGGCAAGCCAGCATCGCGATCTCCCAGGACGCATCTCGCAGGTCGACTCCGCCAATACCTCCCGGGTTCGAGGCTCAGCTTGCAAATGAGAGTCGACGTTCCACGCCTTCAATCCCGCCTGGTCTGTCTAAACCGAGGGCCCTTCCGGATCTGGAAGCCTCCTCCTCACGACCGTCGTCGCGACCATCCAGCCGAGCCAGCCTGCGACGTCAAACATCTCAAGTCTTCCCCGTGGTACCGCTTCCACGACCAGGAACGCCCGCTAGAATTGCCTCGTCCTCCAGGTTAGAGAAACATGACAAGGAGAACGCAGTACCAGAGACTCCTACGAGACCATCACGGAAAAGCCCAACATCTGAGCTGAAGGTAGCAGGAAGTGCAAGACACGAAGAAGCCCAAGAGGAAAGAAAAGATATCAAAGCAGCCACAGTTGAAGCGGACAGAGCTGCTGTCCCAAAGCCTCTGGACACCAAAGAACCAGAGCGCCAATCGAAGGAGATCAAAACTCCAATATCCGCAAAAGCACAAGAGTCGGACAAGAGTGTTGGCGCCCAGAATGTCAAGGGCAGGCAATCGAAGCAAGCTCATGTTGACAGTAGCCATGCAGCTGTTGAAACATTGGACAAATCAGAGGTTGATCAACTCGATACGCAGAAGCGTAAGCACCCCGGAAAGCTTGACATTACAGCTGCAACCAACAAAATCAACAAAATTGAGCAAGCTGTTGGCGCCCCATCCGCTACAGCAGACTCGAGTACACCAAATAAGCCTCAACGCAGCTTTTCGACAGTTTCGCAGACTTCGGCATCTGCAAAGCCTCTAGACAGTCCTAGCGTTTCATCGCCAGCCATCAAGACCACTGCCCCAAGGACGTTGCGTGTCGTGCAGACTCCAAAGGCGGAGACTCCGCCGCCTGTAGCTCCTCCAGCCATACCGGCCGTTGTTGGCCATCGCCTGCCGTCTCGTCAACCTAGTGTGACATCGATCAATCCGCCAGGCACTCCTTCAAGCGAGCAAATTTCGATGTCGGACAACATCTCCATGACATCAACATCAGTGTCACGCGCAAACTCGCCACCTCCTGCTGCCAGCAAAGTCGGCTCAGCTCCCGTGCGTGCCAAGACCAAGAATCAGCAGAAGAAAGAGCGACAAGAGCGAGCTAAGGCGTTGGAAGATGAGAAAGCGAAACAGGATGAGGCAGTGAAAACGTCCAGTAACGAGCCGGTGGTCGAGGCTATCGTCAGCAGGAAGAAGAAAGAGAAGAAGGCCAAGGACATTAAGCCTTCCAAGGCAAGAGCTGCGGCTACTGCAACAGCAGACACCACTCCCACTGCAAGCAGGCCCGTTTCGCCGTCTGGCAAAGTTGTGATTGAAGCGACGGTCAAAGCAGAAAGCCCTGTGCCGATTCCGAAGGAGGCCAAGCCCGCGACGCCAGTCAAAACCACACCACCACCAGCTCCTCAAGCTGCCAACCCTTCTCCGCCACCAACTCCAACACTTGACCCAGCGCAACTTCTGCGCGAGATCAAAGCTTCTGTGCCCCAGATGCAGAAGTGCATCGACAGCCTATTTCGTGTCTCCAGCAGCCAGCTGAACAAGACTCAGCAGCATAACGTCTCTCAAAAGGATCTCCTTGCTCACTTCAAGGCTGACTTCAAGTACACTCCAACAAAAGAAGAAGTGGAGGCGTTGCTAAAGGGCAGCATTCCTGCGGTATACTACGGCGGTGAAGACGGGCGCACCTTCGACCGCGGCATGATCACCCCAGCCGGGGCGCACCTCAGAGCGCTGACTCAGGAAATTGAGCAACGTTTCCTTGAGCTTGAGAAAGCGATTCGAGAAACGCCCGAGGAGCTGCGATTCAAGTCTTCTAAGCCACAAAACGAGACCAAATTCGAGACGTTCGATCTTGAGGCTCTTAGGCATACATTTGAGAATGGCACACAGCGAGGTGCTTCTGTGATGGAGCAGATGGTGCAAGATGGTAGTGCCATGAAGAAGGGAGCATTTCTGGTGGACGAAGCCAGCAAATACATCAACGAGTTTGTGATGCCACCGGTCACTCCTCCGCCGCAAAGGCAGTCACAGCAGCAGAGAGAAAAGGAGCATCAGCACGGCAGCCACGCGAATGCCGCGGCACAAAGCGGAACGAATATGAGCCTGGATCATCTGGAGCGGCAGATCGGTGAGGCCAAGAGAGCTAATGAAGAGAGGGAGAATTCGTTGAAGAAGATGATCAAGAAGAACAAGAAATTGCTTGGAGTCTCGTGAGAAGAGCGTCTTGGAACGGACTATAAGACACCCACGATTGTTTCGGTTGCATTGTTCTATTATGGCATGGCGAAGGATGTCACTATATCGTTGAGACTGACACGACTAAAGAGCAAGGCATAGCATTCTTTTGGCAAGTGCAGAGCTCGACTTCGTGTACACATAGCGTTGACCAAGCATTGTAGAAACACCGCCTCAATGGCTACATGTACCCAAACTTCTTCCATCGAGAATTCAAGCTTGCGCCTATGCTTTTCTTGGTGAGCGACTTCCTATTCACGGCGAGATTCCTGTAGCAGCTGCGTTCCCAAACAATCGAAGCAACATTGACGACTACTTCCTGCCTAACGTCGCTCGAGGAACAGTCCTTCCTCTGGCTCTTTGACGTTTGGCTGCAACGCAGATACAACCCAGATCTTCCATCTTCCCCCGCATATTCACTTGTCGCAACCACAGCAATCGTAGCAGCATTTCCACGTGGGCCGCATCTTCTCACCAAAATTGATACACGGCATCATACTGTCAAACAGCATCGGTACGCCCGCTGCCTAACACACTATACATGGGACTGCTTGCTGACCACGAGCCAGATTGCCGACATCACGATGCCTCTTGATCGAGAGGAAGAATGGACGCACAACATTTGCGGCGGCTGCTGCGGCGCTGAGAATTGTCGGTCTTGCGTACGAAGCCTCCATCTGTCCTTCTTCAGGACCCAGCTGATGCTTCATAGCTCCTTTCTTGGTTCATTCCATGTTTCATGTTCGGCCGAGTCAGCGATCGATTCGAGAGAGTGGACAAACACGACGAGAAACCGTCAACACTCAACAAGCATTGCTTGGAGTACGAAATGGCTCACCGCTTATGCTTGGGGCCTTGTGCAGTCTTCCTACTGCGACGCCACATGCGCAAAGATTTTGGCATCAAGGGCAATGGGTATAGTGATGCTCTTGCGTCTTTATGCTGTCATGTAAATCACACCCCCGCAGGCTTCGTTTTCACAACCAGCCCATACTGACAATCAACGTCAATGTAGCCATGCACGCTTGGACAGATGGAACGCGAGGCGAAACATCGGAAGGGCCACCTTAAGCCTACGCAAAAGATGGTTACAACGCCGTATGCGCAAGATTCAGCTCACACCATGGTATGTCCGGCGTGTCTGTGTTTATTTACCCTTTTTCTGCTGCCTGCGCTGACGCCACCCGTGTTTGCTTGAAGGCCTACACTCCTGCTATCCATCCTGCTGCTGCACCGGCGTCCGCGAGTGTGGCCGCAGCACCAGTCAACGCTGGAAAAGCCCCCATTGCTGATCCAGCCCTCGCAAAAGACCCGACAAAAGCCCCAGTTGCACACGATGTGTCTCCCTCAGTTGCTGCTGCACCGGCACCCGTCAGCGCTACAGTAGTAAATGCGGCTCCTGAGAGGCCGCCATCGCCAGCTGGAAAAGTGCCCAACGACGTTGCTCCAACTACTCCCCTGCCAGTCAAGCAATTGACGCAGAGCAACCTTGTGGAACCGCCGCCGGCAGCCGCAGCAGATGTTCCCACTGCAGCACCACCAGTTGCGGCTCCAGAACCAGCTCTGCATTCTCCTGTAAAGCCAACATCGGCGGCTGTGCCTCACCAATGACGAGCCCTTGGCGGCAGTTCCGCCAGCTGATGGTGTTGAGAAGCCTGAGGTGGGTTCCTGAGGCGCTGGAATCTGCTGGAGGTTCAACGTGATGGAAAAGTAGGTCATCACATCTGGTTGTCGCGCTTCTCCGAAACCTGATGTATTCTTTCTCCAGCCTACACCTTTAATAGCTAGTAGTTCCGATAATGTAATCCTACGACTCAACGGCTTCTAGAGATGACCGGTCAGCATCGCGTGATCAATATGTCTTCTTATACAGTTGTGATATTACGGTGCCGGAGTAACCGTGCCTACCCCGCGTATGCTACGCGATTCGCGGCTCCTAGTAATTTGTTAGCATATTCGAATGGAATGCTGTTCTAGCTATAATTCTCGTACTTCTCGTTCTCGTAGTAACGCTTAGGGTTAAGAAGGAGGCATTTCTCGAGCCTACCGTCGATTAAGTTACTAAATAATACCTCTCTACTATAAACCTAATACTTCTCGTAAAGCTAAAGAGGCTATAGAGACTACCGCTATAGTAGTAGAAGCGTAGTCTACTACTAATCCGAAGAAGCGTAAATATACTATAGCGAGTATCTTAAAGAAGTAGTAGAAGGGCAAAGAGCCTACTATTACTTAGTTATAGCTAGACGATTAATTACTAGAAGCTAGTAGTTATCTAGAGGATAACGACGCGCTTATAGAAGATAGCGAAGTAGAAGAAGTCGTATCTACTAGAGTAGACAATACTAGAGTAGATAATAAAGAGAGGATTAATAAAGATAATAAGGATATAGAAGCGTAGTAAGAAGCCGAGATTAAGTACAACTTCTATATACTAGTATATATATCCTATAGTAAAGAATGCCTACGTAGAGATTGTTAACTACGCGTATAGCGAGTAACTAGCTTCGAGACCTAGCGTAACTTCCTCGAAGTATATAGGTAGGCTAATCTTATTACTATACTATTCTAACTACTAGACAAGTAGCGATCTCTAGTTTTCCTTAGGAGGGAAAAAGCCCTTTACTCTACCTTCCTAACTCCCTTGAAGTCCCTACTAGTTTTGTACGGTATTAAAAACCTCTACTCTCTATTATACTATTAGGGATACTAAGCCCTACCCTTAGTTATACTAGTCTTTTAAATATTAAGAGGTTCCCTATATCTCTATCGCCTTGATTAGATTATGTCTACTTCCTCTAGTTTAGTATCCTTTATTAATTCGTTCCTTTATAGCTTTAAACTAGATAGGAGGGAAATCTAGTTTAGGGAATAGGATAGTA
>LFZO01000296.1:0-43827 GCA_001578225.1 Pseudocercospora musae | reverse complement strand
GGAGATGGACTATACATAGTTAGTAGGAGAATACTTATTCTAACTATTAATTAAAGGAAATTCTAATATAGTAAATAATGTTAGACCTATTTAGATCATAGGTAACAACTAGGTAGCTTTAACTCTTATTAAAGATGCTTATATCCATAAGAGATCAAAATATATTAATATTAGTTTCAATAAGGTTAGAAATCTTTAGTAGTAAAGAAAGGTTATAGTAGAATACACTCTAATAAAAGAGATAGTAGCTAATAGCCTAACTAAGCTAAAGATAGGGCCATAGTTCTAGGAATTCATTAGACAATTATAGTTAGTATAAAGGGATAAAAGTACTTACTTAGAGGAGTTTAAACTCTACTAAGTAGGCAAACACTAGATCTAGGAATTAAACCTAGTAGATTGGATACGCTATACTAATCTAGAAGCTATTGTATCTAATTAGCTAATTAAAGTTCTTGTTAGATTGTATTAGTTAGAATTAGGATTTGTAGACTAACTAATCTAAGTAGGAGTATTGGAATATATAGTCTAGTTAGTTACCTAGTAGGGGATACTAAGCAGACTAGATTACATAATAATAATTATGTAACTAATCCAAGCTAACCCCTTTTAGGTTAGGCTCTAACCTATAGATAACAATAATATACTTGCTATTCCTACTTTGGCCCCTACTATTCCTTGTAGCTTCTATTGTAGTTTATAATCTATTTATACCTATCGGCCCTCCTTAGCTCGACAAGATAGTATATATTAGTATAGCAATTACTCTAATAGAAAGAGGCCTACCTATATAACCTATCTATAGCGACGATAGTCTACCTATTGCGACGATAGCCTACCTATAGTAACGATAGCCTACCTATAGTAACGATAGCCTACCTATAGTAACAATAGCCTACCTATAGTAACTATAGCCTACCTATAGCGATAATAGCCTATCTATAGTAACGATAGCCTATCTATAATAAGAGTTAATGTTTCTACTTATAGGTATTTACTATTTAGGTATCCTTCGATATATAATTCTAGGAAGGTAGTATATAGTTTACTATCTAAGTAATTACTATACTAATATATATACTAATATCTTAGAAGATTACTATTTTAGAAATATTAGCTAATATTACTAATCCGTTACTATCTAAGTAATTGCTATACTAATATATACTATTTAAGTATTTATCTACCTTTCGAATATACTAGATTATTTACTTTAAAAAGAGATAGATTAGAAATAAGATAACCGATAGATTAATCTATAGTATTAATAATCTACTAATCTACCGATAGCGAAGTAAACGTACTCTAAGACCTAGATAGAATATAAAGACATTATTAACTTAGTTAGCTAATACTATATACTATAATAGTAGGCTAACGGTAGGATAGAGTCGTAAGTTTCTAAGATTTTAGCTTAGAGATAGGGAAGTAATAGGGTTTGCTTACTAGGTAAATACTTAAATAGTATATATTAGTATAGTAATTACTTAAATAGTAAGAGGCTTACTTAGATAGTATATATTAGTATAGAAATTACTTAGATAGTATATATTAGTATAGTAATTACTTAGATAGAAAGAGGCCTATCTATATAACCTACCTATAGCGACGATAACCTATCTATAGTAACGATAGCCTACTTATAGTAACGATAGCCTATAGTAACGATAGCCTACCTATAGCGCCGATAGCCTATAGTAACGATAGCCTACCTATAGCGACGATAGCCTATAGCGACGATAGCCTACCTATAGTAACGATAGCCTACCTACAATAGATATTAATATTTCTACTTATAGGTATTCGGATATCCTTCGATATATAGGATATATTATTTTAGGATAGTAGTATATAGTTTACTATCTAAGTAATTGCTATACTAATGTATATACTAATGTCTTGGAAAATTGCTATTTTAGAAATGCTAGCCAATGTTACTAATCCGTTGCTATCCGAGTAATTGCTATGCCAATGTGTGCTATTTGAGTATTTACCCGGTTTGTTTACGTGATCGTGGTATCACTCCCAGCAATTGAATTCGCACAAAGAGCGTCAACAACATTGAAATCGGCGAAACCAGATTCGGGATGTGAGTCTTGATATGCGAGGAAGTTGTCGAGTTGGTCTTTGACGATGCCGGGCTTTCGTGATCTTTTCCTCTCCTCGATTTTGTCCATAGCATACCGTCCGACTGCAGCTCTCGCAATACCATCAATCACACCCAACTTGCTCCCAAATTGCATGATATGGAACAGCAATGGGTGAAGCCAATGATACGAACCGATGACTGCTCCGTAGGAAGTGTTCGCGTGTACAATACCTAGCACTCCTTCGATATCTTTTCCTTCGTCCAGATACCCGAATCTTTGGCCATATGTTGTCATGCCAACAGCATCGGCAGCGAAGCATTGGAGCCACCAAGCGAGATCTACAGGTGTGCAGAAATCTTCGAGCCTTTGGCCGAATATCGCGATACATCCGTCGACGTAGTGCTCGAGATTGAGAATGAAGCTCATACTGTATGCTTCGCCATATCGACGTCTCATATGAGAATGGAGCACTGCGGATGGTTCGTTGAAGAGGATTCGAGACCCTGGTAAGAACCATGCGTCGTACCATAGGCTCTTGTCGTAATTGGTACCTGGGTCACTTGGTGGTCCATTATAAATTTTGCGGATTGTGGAGGGGTCGCTAATGGAGTAGTATCCTGTATCCTTCCAGACGCACCGTGGGTACCTTCCTATCGCGCAAGCGAGGCTCCAGCGAGGGCGGCAAGCCGGAAGCCGAGGGTCTGGTTGGAGACAGCCTTTTGTGAAGCTGCAGGTTGACTTTCTCGAAGTCGCCGTGTAAGAGAGCGCGAGTGTACCAGAAGGATGTGGAGCGTGCGGCCGGAGGACCGGATATCCCGCGATCTGATTAGAAGAAGAGGATGTAGATGACGTACTTCAAAGAAAGCAGCACCGTCGTCGCGGCATATGGAAGGATGCTTGCCATCTTCGTCTAGTTGTGGATGATGTACGTCCTTGACAGGCATTGCTGACGACTGAGCTTTTGTGTTACACTGGAAAGTTTTCGCTTGTCTCACAAAGCCATGTCAGATAGCATGACACCTGAGCGAACGCTACTTGGACTTGCAGCATCTGTACAGGCTGACAACTGGAGTAGCACCTGTATTGGGACTCTGCGCGCCGCAACAGCTATAGCTTCAGCCGTATTCGAGCCACCAGTAGATGGTCGAGAAGGTAGGGGCCGCGCGGCACGTAGGGCACATAGTGTGCAGAATCGACGGACTCAGAGCAAGTCGTTTGCACCGTGAGCCACAGCCAAATTGTCTCTGCCCTAAAAGGATGCTCCGAGGGCCTGGCACAGATCACAGCTGGTGAGACTCATGGAATTGTTCCACCATTGCTGGCATCACCGGTTTCCCAGATGACAAGTCGCTATGGTGGGATGATGACTTCTTCGAGACCTCATCGACTGCGCCGAAGGACGTAGATAAAGCCGCGTGAATAGTTTCAGAAAATGCCTTCGTAGATGCTCGCGCTTGTTCGTTACAGCTGTTGGCGGCGGAATCCCTGCAGGCGTGCTACGTGCAGATGCAAACATCCACTAGCGCAGCAGGATTCTAGCTTCTTGATGACCACAGACATCTAACCCATGTGGTGATCAGCGGCCAGAAGATGGAACTCGGAGGATGCTATGCTACAGTTGAAGTTGGATGAGAATCAGGGATCTTGGCGTCATGCCAAACATGGGCGTTTTGGAATCTCTTCTTTATACATGTAGCCTTCCATGGGCTGTAAATGCAGCATGTATGATACAAACCGTGGCTCTGCTCCGAGCGCGCCGTCTGCCTCTTAGCGATTACATTATCGCCTTCGCAGGTACCAATTGAACCCAAGCGCCATAGTCTCGTGATGAAAAGGCGTGGGCACTTCTGCCAAACCGGGCCTTGCGACTGGATGTCGCAAATATACTGCCGAGCAAATATTCTGGTTTACCTCCAGGTATCGTGGGATGAAGGCGAACGCGCTCATGAATTCTCGTGGCTCCCAAGGTGTTGCGTATGGTTTGGAGGCATCGATTGGATTCGCTCGTGCTCGTTCCAGTGCAGCGGCCAAGAGCTCTGCGTCTTTTCGAGCTCTATATGCATCCTCCTTGCCTGATTGTGCTTGCGGATTCGAAGATGTTGTTTCAACAGCAATTCGCGCTGCTTGTGGAATCGAATCTTGAGGGACCTTTGCCAGAATCTCTGAAAGGGCTGATTCAAGGCTCTCGACCGACTCTTCTGCCTGTTCCTCCTCCATTCCCTTCAACTTAGCGAACATGGCTTTGACTTCCTTGGTAAAGCTGCGCAGCTCTTTTTGCCGCTTTCCTGATAATGACTGTTTTGAATCTTCCAGAATGGCCTTCGCCCGTCTGACTAGAGCCTTCAGCTCTTTGCTGTACGCCTGGCCGGCTGCACCTGCATCCAGTTCATCATTGGCAACAGCTTCTATCGTGGCAGCGCCGGCCTTGCTCTCATCTGCGGCCTCTGTTTCTGCCACTTCCGACTTCCCATTACTCCTCTTTCCTGTGGCTTTCTTCACTGCTGCCTCCTCTCTGAGCGCCTCTCGAGTCTCGGCACGCCTTCTTAGGGCTTGTTCCGATAAAGTGCTGTCCTTCTTGGTTTTTCTTGCGCCCGTCGCAAACAATACTCTCTCAGTATCGACCTGGAACATATCGCCTGGGTTCATCTGATATCCAGGATATATCATCTTTTTGCCATTGACCTTCACAAAGCCATGCACCACAAATTGCCGTGCCTGCGACACACTACTTGCGAACAGAGCCCTAAATATGCACGAATCTAATCGTCTCTCCAGGGGCCAGAAGGTCATGTGCATATAGGGTGTTTTCTCTATCCTCTTATTCATGTATTTCTCATCTTTCGGGTCTTTGTCCAGCCCCCCGCCACGACCACTTGCCATTTCTGATCCATCATGTGCAGCCAGATATCGATGGTCCATGGGCACGACGGCGGGTAAGCGTCTATCGAACATTCGCGTCCATGTGCCTTCCCGGACGAAGGGATTGTGATATGATCGTAGCATGGACTTGGCGGTCCATTTCTGCTGGAAGAAAGTTTTGTTGACTGCTGGAGGCGTAGTCACTCTTGAGAGGTTGTAGAGATTCCATTTCGACCAGTCTTGCCGCAATGTCTACAATTCATTAGACTTTGATACAAGCTATTGAGAGACATTCTGGTCTTACAGGTCGCTTTAGCGCATGTATGCGCTTCGTGCGAGGCATTTCAATGGAAGACTATGATACAGGCATTGCCGCATTGGTTATTGATGGGCTATACACCCAAGTGCTCCCTACCAAAGTTGCGGACTTCTCGGGCGTTCCTTCTGACAAGCAGTCTTCCGGCCATGACTTTCGCAGCTGAGACACCTCAAATCTTGGCATGCAGATATGAGGCTCTCTCGAGTCCCAGCTCGATTCGTGCAGTGAAGACAATACGACTCACTTGAAGCACTCGCAATAGCAATTGATAGCCAATTTCTATAGCACATGCCTATTGTCGCCCGTCACTTCTGCGATTGTGCGCCGCCAAGCCTCACATGCACACTAGGCAATTGAATGCAATAGCGGGGTTAGCGCATGCATGGTTAAGCTCATCGAGTGAGCTTTCAGAGAATTTTATAACCTGACCGCTCGCCAACCACCGACCATCCTCACTATTGCTCATACTTCTTACTGACAAGACATCCGTCTTGATTCAGTCTGGATCGCAAGTACTCGCCTAAGACATAGCGCTCCTCAATCTTTCCCACACAACTGAACTCGCACATAATCGAAAGGCGCCATGGCCGACGCTGCTACCGAGCAGCCCACCGAGGCTGTCAAGCCAATCGAGGCCATCGACACCGAGAAAAATCCTACTGAAGAGAAGGCGACCAACGGCGCAGGCGACGACAAGGCCGCTGAGTCCAAGAGCGAAAAGCCATCCAACGAAGACGACCGTGGCGAGCCAGATGAGTTTGGTCGCGACAGACGTGGTGGAAAGCGCGATCGCTCAAGTGATCGCTATGATAGACGCGATCGCAATGACAGAGATCGTAGAGGTGGACGAGGTGGACGAGGCGGGCGTGGACGTGGCGGCCGCGGTGGCCGTGGTGGAGGCTACCACAACGATCGACGCAACAATGTGAGGACTCACTTCACTCGCGAAGAGGAGTCAAGCGACGCCCAAGAGATCCGTCGCCAGGTCGAATTCTACTTCTCCGACTCCAATCTGCCGATTGACAAGTTCCTGCTTGAAGAGACTGGCGGTTCAGAGAACAAGCCATTCCCACTCAAGACTATCCACAACTTCAAGCGTATGCGTCACTTCCAGCCATTTAGTGCTATTGTCGAAGCCGTGAAGGGTAGCGATTTCCTCGAGGTCAATGACAAGGATGAGGTCTACCGCAAGGAGCCCCTCGATGAGAAGTTCACTCTTGACGTCCATCAAAACCAGGAGCTTCTCACCACTAAGAGCATGAAGAACAGCATCTACGCCAAGGGCTTCGGCGAAGAAACCCGCACTACCGCATTCGATATTGAAGAGTGAGCTCAGCCTGCTAATCTTTTGTTGTCGCATAAGCTGACCATCCCTCACAGATTCTTCCAGCCATACGGAGCTATTAGCGTCCGCCTTCGTCGCCACGATGACAAGACATTCAAGGGTTCTGTGTTCGTCGAGTTCTCGGACGAGGATTCTGCCAAGCAATTTCTGGAGATGGAAGAGAAGCCCAAGTTCAACGACAAGGAGCTCGAGATCATGAGCAAGCAAGCGTACGTTGACATGAAGTCTCAAGCCATCCTCGAAGGCAAGGTCAAGCCAAAGTCTCCAACACGCAAGGGCTCATACCGTGGTGGTCGCGATCGCCGTGGCAGTTTCAATGGAAGCTACAAGCGTAAGCGCGACTACGATGACGATGACGATGTTGGCGGAGACAACTGGCGCGAGCGCCGTGACAAGTTCCAGAAGTCTCAGCGTGGACGTGGCCGTGCTCGCGATGGAGGCCGCCGTGGTAGAGACGAGTCTCGTAGTGCTAGCCGCTCACGTAGCCGCAGTCCATATCGCGAGGCCAAGAATGAGGAGAAGGCTGAGGAGAAGGCTGAGGAGAAGGCTGAGGAGAAGGCTGAGGAGAAGTCGGAGGACAAGAAAGACGTCGCTGAGGAGCAGAAGCCAGCTGAGGCTACCGAAGGCGCCAAGGCTGAGGTCGAGGCATGATCTTGACCTCATCGAACTGCGACCTCATCATCATTTGCAGATCAATTCCAGTCATGAACTGCATGGCACGGCGTTCTGGAGCACCGGCGTTCGAGAGAGACAAAAGGCCTGGAAAAGGCTTGGGAGGCCGCTTTTCCATCCTGCTTGTATATTATGTACTCACGAGTGGTACAAGGCTCAACAGCCGATGGATACGAGTTCTATCTCCCACTGCTTTCTAGTCTCCTGACCATACTGTTGACTCTCAATTTCCTCGGTCCACTAACTACACTGTCTGCTCTGCTACTGCCTCCCGACGTGGGAATAGTGATGGGCTGTTTCTCTCGGATTTTGCGTGGTGTGCGCTTACGTTTTCGAGACGAGATGGTGGGTTCTTTCAGTGTTGACGAGTAATCCGGGGTTGACGTTCCGTCTCTGTGTTGGGCCGGCCTTTGCGAGAAGCGTGTGGAGTGATCGATCACAGTCACTGGGAGATTATCCTTCACCAAAGACTCACTTTCATATGCAATGGTCTTAGTCTTAGAATGTCGCTCGGCGCTTCTTGTGTGCAATAGCGATAGCTCGTCCGGGTTGGGAGTCAAGGACTCTTTGGGCGTTCCCAAAACCAAAGTCGCCGGCCGAGACATAGAGTCGACAATTGTCTGGGAGTCCAAAGGCACCGACAGAATTGGCATGACTCTAGATCCAGGACCGTTCAACCTGTGCGATTGACTCTGAGGCGTCCGCTGTCCCGCGCTCTTCTCCAGAGGTTTTGGTGTCGCTCGCAACTTCCTTGGAGTGCGCTTCTCAGCAGACAACTCTACCAGTCCTAGCGTGATACGCTCCTCTTCAGTACTTTTCGAACCTTGGCAATCGTGAGCGCGCGTTGCCTTCGTGGTTTGTCAAGCCGTACCTTCATCTCTCTCCGTCTTCTTCGCCCTCATCTTCCCCTTTCCCTGCATCGGACAACCCGTAACATCATCATGATCATGATAAGCACAAGCATCACCGCGCGTAGGATCATCAAATAAAACCCCTCCAGAGAGACGTCTTATCGCAGAAATCAGCTCAACAGCAAAATCCGGATTCTCTTCAAAACAACCACGATACGCTTCCAGATCGCGTTCAACATCAGGATCCATAATCTGCCTCGCAGCAATATTAACCATGAGAGCCTGAAACGGACTTCCCTTCGGACTTCGTCTATATATCTCATTGATCTCATCCGCATCTGGAACCAATTGCGATTCGTACAAACATCTTCGATAAACATCCATTGCAAGATTTTTTAGACGGGTCATTTCGAATCTTGAGCATAGGAGCCAAAGTTTGTGGCATGCGACTGCGTAGGTGTACTTTTCTTCGTCTGACGGGATTTCGAAAGCGGGTGTGAGTACGCCTTGATAGAGCCATTTCACGAGCAATTCGAAGCCTGATGGGTCGTCTTCGAGAAGTTCTAGGTGTTGTTTGCCGTTTTTCATGGGGACTTCACGTTGTAGGAATTCGAGTTCGAAGTAGGAGGAATGGTGGCAGAGGAGGCTTTGGTGGATGCTCCAGTGCCGCTTTGAGGGGCCTACGTCTATGTCTACTGTTGGGCCGGAGAGGAGTCTTTTGTGCATGTTCTTAGCTTCATGTCTCTTGTTCATTGTCCAGCGATCTGATGTTCTTGCTTCTACGCGCCTCCAACTTCACGAAAAGGAACGGAGGACGTACTCAGCGAATGTCTTCGCGCTGGCACTTGTGATATTTTCGCCTGCCATGCGCCTTGTTGGTAGTATTACAATTGGTCCGTTGTCTTCATAAGCGAAGTCTCTTGAGTATACTACAGGAGCTGAATACGCAGGCTTCTGAGTTCGACGTGGTAGATCGTGGTGGTCGCGAGGGGACGTGTGGTTCAGGGGATCAGGTTTGCCCATGGTACGGGCGTAATAATATGCACATTCGGATCGAAGCAAGGTGGAATCCGGCGCATAGCAATGGAATGCGGAGCATTGGAGACCATTTCGAAGACTGATGTTGCAGGAGCACTAGTACATACTATGCGATTGACTCCGCGATTTCGCGTGACCTGGAGCAGACTCGGCCGAGTAAGTCGCATACAGACCTCGTGCCAAAGTTTTCGAGTAACAAGCCATGTCTTAATCGTCCCTGCTGCGCTTCAATATCGTGACGTGGTACGCGAGGCAGAAAGGATTGATGGTTGTAGACTCTGCTAGGGGCCTATCTGGTGACCCAGATAGTACCCTTGCTGCCGGAATCCCGGTTCATGAAGCCAAACCGTCCGTCAGCGTCATGGACTTCAAATGAACAAGAGTTACTACTTTGTTCATACAGCTAGACTGAATGAACACACGAACTGAACTTAGATCAAGGTAACACAGCTGGGTCAATGCTCTCTTTCGACAGCTGGCACGATTTCCGATCTTCTTTCTGCCCGGCATATCTGGAGCTCGTAAACACAATTGTTCCTGGACCTCAGAGCATTTCGTACTTCATCCCTCAGATTCTGCTTCTGACCTGTCTCCTGATACCGCCATCTATCATCTCTCATGATGGCCTCGCAATCCTTGCAATGCCGATCATCCTTGGCTCGACGACTCATGCTTGGATTGCTATGAGAGGTGTAGACGTTATCAGCGTGGACACTATATGGTGGAGCTTCTTCTTTCTGGTATTCAAGGATCCTAGAAATGACTTCAGAAGGCTCCTCATAGCTTCCGAAAGCAAGACAAGCGGAGACTCTTCGGATCTGGGCAACGTCATTGAAGAACCATATCCTTCGGATCTCTGGCCGCGACTTCATTGGGTCTTTGCTTTGTTCAGCAATCGACCTCTTAACAGCTGGAAGATTGGTGTGACATCTCATGACACAACTGTATCTCGCCCATATGTCTCGCGATCTAGGATTACCTTCATCAAGGGCATACTGCTAGTCCTCGCGCCGGCAATCGCAATTGCCATGCCGTTGGCACTTCAGCTCAAAGCTCACGACAAGTTCTTCTCGAGGCCAGGACAGTCACTGCTGATGCCCTACGGAAGCTACGGTGAGACTTCACCATTCATGGTGGACATCATACAACAAGCCTTGCCTAGAGCTCTTCTTCGGCCCTTGGTCCTCGGCATGTACCTTTACAGCCTGATGATCTTAATGTTCCTCGTTCCATACCTTCTGCCAATCTTCGCCAGCTTCATCGCTGCCTCTCCAAATGCACGTTGGTCACCTCATACTTGGCCACGTCCTCGCTTCGGCCCCTTCTCTGCTGTTCTTGATGATGGGCTTAAAGGACTATGGGGGAGGTGGTGGCACCAGCAGATGCGACACGCTGTGAGTGAGCCTGGACGATGGCTTGCTACAAAGCTGCGACTGAAACGGGGCGGATTGGCTCGATATGCTTGTATTTGTGTCAGCGCCTTCACGTTGAGCGGACTGACTCATATGGGACTTGTTCCGCCAGAGCCTAGGTACGCAGAATTTCATGGACCTTGGGAGCTTAGGTTGCTGGTGGCTACGTTCTTCTGGGTACAACCTATAGGCATTCTGCTCGAGGTCACTCTAGTGGAAGGCTTCATCACGACTACTTCTCGATGGCTTGGATTGGCCCGATCTCTCGAGAGAATTATGAGGCTGTTTTGGGTTCTGCTGTTCATGAGCTTCTCGTGTACGTTCTTGCTCAACCCATTTCTCGAACTCGGCTACTGGAAGATCTGGCCGCCTTTCTTCCTTGATGAAAACACCAAACGCCTATTGCGCGGGTCGTGGATGGCTTAGACCTCTCTGATCATCCGAATGACTGCATTTCGTCCATCGCTGGGATCAAATCCTCGACGCATTCCATCTAGACTTCTCGACCAAGCTAGAAGAGACTCTCGAACACCTCGGCTGGAAGTCTGAGGCTGCGGTGTCTATTAGCCAGAGCTCTCGGACAGCTATTCTGAATGCGACCTGCCCGTTGAAACCTGCCCACGCACCCAGCTTGGGAGATTTACGTCTTGGCTGACCCATCCACAGCCTCTCATTACCCCGACCACGAGGGCTGCCTTCAGCACCCTAGGCTTGACTTTACTGGTCTCTACCAAAAGGCATGGCGACAAGAGTCCTAGCCCGCTTTTCCCCAGCCTCATCCACGACGTCCGCAGCGTACTTTGACGGCTTGTCCGTGTTGCGCTCTTCGTTTTCCAGGTTGATGTCAGCCCACAAGACCCAAATCTCTCGGATGTTGGCCGCGAACTCTGCACGCATGGACCACAGCCATGAGCGAAGGAGCAATGGTCGCTCGACGTAGAAACTGGCGTTTCTGTGATGACTGGTGCAGCGGAGATATACGTAGCCTTAGATGCTCGAAGAATTGGTGGCATTGTGTAGTTGAAGTCGATCGCCAAGACCTCGTCCTCGAAGACGTACTCGTAGATCTTGTCCTGCATTTCTTGTGCGATTGTGGTCAAGGATGGGTGGTTAGCGTTAATGGTAATGATAGGGTTGGCACTGGTACCGCCGAAGACGGAGACGTATGGAGCGGCAATGGTGATATTCTTATTAATTGATTGTCCTTGGCCAAGTATTCGAGCTTGAAACAACAATGCGCTGTGCTATATACGACCTACGTTCGTGCAGACCCGAACTAAAGTTTCGTGACATTCCGGCATGTGAGAATATCTTGTCCAATTCACTTTTTCCGAAGCTGGCATATGCTCTTGAAGAATGCCTGTGCAAGAAAGGTGCTTTGAGCTCTAGGATTCGCCCTCAGTTTGCTCCATGATCTGAAAGCTAGAAAGGATACAATGTCTTTTACGCTGCAAGCATCTACAATCTTGATGGTTGAGTTGTGGCTTTCGCTGCCTGCCAGAGAGCACGGGCTGTTCCTTCGACCATTTCCGACACAATCTCAGCGGCAGTCTGCCCAGCTTTGTTGACTGAGCCGACTACAATACCGGCCGGCCTTCGAGAAGTTGATCAGTACTGGGACTTCTGCTTCTGATAGTGCTAAACTCACCTTAGAGCCGCTGAGTCCTCAATCTCGTCCGTGAGCTTTCCAGTTTCGTGTAATTTATCAAGCTCATGCACGAGTGGAACAATGCCTCTGGACGTCAAATCTTTAATCTCGGCTTGTCGATTGATTTCCCAATCGTCAAGATACGGATTACGCAGTGCACGAAGTGGTCGTCCAGACCATATGGTGAGTTTCACCAGAGAATCGTAGCCCGCATCAATGACTCTGCGATAGTCAGCTTGAGCTTGAAATGCTTTGATAGATGACTTGAATCACGTACTGTTTCTTCCAGTTGTCTGGCGCCTTGCTTTCCACCGAGGCAATGAATCGAGTGCCTACCCACACGCCACTCGCACCCAGTGTCAAAGCAGCAGCTACACTTCGACCATCATTGATGCCACCAGCACCAACAAGGACAACCGGCTGACCAGTCAACGGCGAATTGTACTTTTTACAGATGTCGGCACATGCTGGAATCAAGACCATCGAAGGAATATCTCCTGTATGCCCACCAGCCTCACCTCCTTGGGCGCAAATCATGTCAACACCAGCCGCACAAGCCTTATGAACATGTTTCGGATGACCGATCATATTCATGACAAGCACATTAGCTTTATGAAGCTTGTCAATAGCTGATTTCGGCGGTACGCCAACAGCAGAGACGAAAAGCTTCGCGCCACTGTCAATGATGATATCCAATAACTCGTCGAGATGGCCATGTGTATAGTCATAATTCGTTTTCCTTGCCGAGCCGCCAACTTGTGGTAGGAGAATGTCGACGCCGAAAGGTGCGTTCTCACAGCCTCGTTTCTTCAATTCTGATTTCAGCTCTGCGAGCATTTCTCGTAACATCTTTGGCGTGTACCGAGCTCCGCCGACAGTGCCGAAGCCTCCAGCGGCTGTGACAGCGGCTGCAAGCTCCGGGCCTGCTGCTTGGTCCATTCCGGCGAGCATTATCGGGTGTTTCACGCCTAGGAGGTCGGTCAAGGCTGTGGAAATAGGTGCTTGAGGTGCCATCTTGATTGGCGCTGCTCGCGAGTATTCGAAAATGTGACTGGCTCAGCTACAACAGAAGTCTCTCAAAGTCCTGGCAGTCATAAATTCAATGCTTTCAATGCTTTGCAAGACCGGTAAAGCTATATTCTTCAGGCAGCTCGTATAGTCCTATACGAATCTGCTGCCCTTTGACGTTGGACAGAGCGATCTCCGCTCACCCTCTGCCGAGGTGTCAGCATTTCATAGTCATTCACATCCTCGGGCGTCATCAATGGCAGAAGATCGCATACTCATCTTTCCATCCGAAACAATCCTGAGGTTGCCAACAGTGTTGACTCTAATGTTGATCAGACTCCCTTGATGTTCGATGAACGCTGGCGAGGAAGACCGAGAAAAGGTCTTGGCATGCCAAGCGCGATTACGATTAGTTGGTGAAGGCACCACGTCTATGTTTATTATCGTTCTATACCTCTCTCCTCTTATCGCTTTTAAACTGCAAACTTGCTCCAACTTCTAACCTTCTTTCCGTAGATGTAGAATAGAATAGGAAATGGCACAAGAGCCAGACACAGGAAGCCCAGCACGCTTGTCGCCCATTGCACACCAAGCGATGAATACATCTGAGTTGAGAACAGAGGAAAGCTCGCTGCGATCAAGCTTCGAACGAATGCATTTGCTGCCAGGGCGGAATTGGCAGCGTAGAGATACACGTCGACCAGGTATAGGACACATGGCATGAAGACCATTATTATGCCTGCTCCGATGAACGCGCCGGCGATGATTTGAGGCCACGGGTTGAGCGAAGGCGAAGAAGTCCATGCGAACCAGAACAGACCAATGACTAGGACGACTGAGCCCACGATCATCGGAGGAAGTCTCTCTTCCGGTACCAGAGCATCGTTGGCTCTCCGGAGCTTTGGTTGAAAAATAGCCGTGGTCTCCCAGCACATGTAGATACATGCTAGAACAACTCCGATGAAAATTGCAACGAATGGAAGCGAAGAGATTCCGAACGTCCAGCCGCGATCGTATTCAAAGCTGAATGGGAAGGCGAAAAATATAAGATACAGGATGCCATAGACCAGTGAGATGTAGATCGTGAGGATGATGAGGATTGGTTCCTGGGTGATCATCTGAACAGGCTTCAGACCGTACTTGCGCAAGATTGCGTTAAGCTGAATCGGCTCTTCGTCCAGCTTGGAGTGCAGAGCCCATTGCTTGGTCTCGACCCGTAGCCTCGCTGCTTTGCGCTGCAGCAGGACTGGCGCAAGAGTTTCTGGAACGGTGAAGAGGGCGAGGATCCATGAGATAGCACCCATTATCATGGTGAGCCACAACGTCTGGCGTTACGTTAGCACATGTACCGAGGGAAGTTGGAAGCATGCTGCCTTACCCATCTCCAACCCAGCGCTGCATTCTTGACGGTGAATTCGCCCACTATAGGTCCCATCGTAGGTCCAGCCATCATCGCTCCCGCGTAGCCTATCGTTGGCATGCCACGATCACTTCTATCCCAGAAGTCAACGTACATGCCAGCACAAATCGCGAGCGGCGAAGAGCCGAAGGCACCTGCCATGAACCGGCAAACGAAGACGGTCTGAGGATCGTTCGCCACGGCCACGGGAATCTGAAAGAGAATAAAGCCCAGATAGCCGATCATCAAAGGATTCCGACGTCCATAGAGCTCAGACAAAGGACCCCATACCAGAGGTCCGGAAGCAAAGCTGAGCGATGAATGGTCAGTATGGAGAAGGGCTGTGAAAGCCAGGAGCGACTTACCCAACGACGTAGAGTGTGACACCCAGAGTCATAGCCTCACTGCTCACACCAAACTCCTCTGCCGTTACGGAAGTGGTCGCGCTGAAGACAGAGGAGCCGAACGATATGACGAAAGTCATGAAGGCAGTGAGCATTGATATCCTCCACTTTCGCTTCCTTGACCAATTCATCGGGTTCTCTGGATCGTTTGGGCCATCGAACGTAACAATATCTGAATCCCTCCCATCGAAGTCTGTGTGATGTCCTCCATGCTGATGAAACCCTGTCTCCTCATCCCGAGGCGGGCGAAATGCTTCTGCTATTCCATCTTCTGCTTCGTCTTTGCTTTTCAATGATGGTGCTGATGACGCGAATATCGAGGACGGTCCACTCATGGGATGCAGATACGCCATCGCCTGCATCTTCCCTCGATCTGCCATGTCGGGAGAGCGCAAATACCAAAGCACGACTTACAATTTTGGGAAGGAGGAACTTGATCTACTTGAGCCGCACAGAAATGACCCACGTACACAGCAGGAGCGTTGGCGATAGGCAAACGCCTGCGTTTCCCATAAAGGCACGACTGCCGATTTCTCGCATGTAGCACATTGTTGCAGTCGCAAAAGCACGTCTCTGAGGCGCGAGAGAAACAATTAGGTCTTCTCCAACCGAGGTACGGCGTTTCTGCGGTGATATGACACAGTCAAATCAGGATCTAGATATCGTGAGCTCCACACGTTACGGCCTTGCGCGCCCTCAGAGCGAGAGGCAGAACACGTGAAGTCGACCGTATCTGCTTGAGAAGTGGGTGGGTTGAGCCATATCGAAGGCACTAGCAGGGTGATGTTGTGGACAAAAATTCTTTTCCGCGACGGCAAAGAGTCTGTAGCCGACATCGAGATCGAGGTCTAAAGTTCCTACTTGCTTGAATTTTTGTCGGACGCGTGTTGACGCGTGAAGTCCTTGTACCGCAAGATTGAGTTTGCTAGGGCAAGGCCCGAGCGTGTGGGAACTGCCAGGGCCTTCCTTATTGAAGATTCTATTGTTTTGGCCAACCACGTTTCTGGCTCTTGCCAAGCCACTACGAGAATTGCGAACAATGGCGACATCGACATATCGGGAATAAACCGTCGAGAAGAATGAAATCTTCATTGAAGATGCCACGCAGTAAGTAGAGAAGCAAGTATACTCACATTTTCTTGTCATGTTCATCGATTCCCAAATCGCTGGCTATAGATCCTGATCGGTGAACCGCTGGTCCACTTTCCTCCTCTCCAATCCGATGCCAAGTTGATAGATAGGCCAAAGGCTGAGAGCTCCTTCACATTACGACAGATGATTTGCTAGCAGACTTCGTGGTTGCTTACTTACATCAGCTTGTACAGCACGGGAATACCAACAAGGAATCCTCCCTTTGCAACAAGGACCATTACAGATAGAACTACCAGGGAAATGCGAACACACCACCGTAAAGAGGCAAACGCCTCAGAATCACAGCACCCATCAGAAGACCCAGATGGCGACACCGAGCACGAAAACCATGCAATCGATAGAGAATCCATCGACCCAGACAGCGGCGTAAGACGAGGTCTCAAAAACCGCCACCTCTCAATGATGGCTTTGGCCGGTATAATCGGTCCCGGTCTCCTCGTCGGTTCAGGAAGGGCCATCCAGAACGGCGGACCAGCTTCCCTCCTCATCGGTTTCGGCGTCATCGGCATCATTGCTTTCAGTATCATGCAATCCTTAGGCGAACTCACGACCCTTTACCCCGGACGAGGGTCTTTCGTTGGACTTGCCTCTAGATTCGTTGATAAAGGATTTTCGGTCGCTGTGGGTTGGAATTATTTTATCATCTGGGCTGCGGTTTTGGCGAATGAGTACAACGTGATTTCTAGTATTATGGTATTTTGGTCGGATCGGGTGCCATTATGGGGGTACTTTTTGATCTTTTGGTTTGTCTTTCTCGCTTTTCAGCTTTTGGGCGTGGAGGCTTTTGGGGAAGCGGAGTTTTGGCTTGCGCTTATGAAGTTGCTAGGTCTTACGGCGTACTTTATCTTTGCTATTGTGTATGCTTCTGGTGGTCTCGTTGGCCAGCGAGAGGCTCTTGGGTTTCGGTACTGGCACGATCCTGGACCGTGGAATGGGAATGGCTTTCGTGGTGTTGCGGCAGTATTTGTTTTCTGCTCTACGTTCTATGCTGGCGTTGAATCTGTGGCTGTGGCAGCGACCGAGACACGGAATCCAGGTCGCGCGATTCCCCAGGCGATTCGACAAGTTTTCTGGCGCATCATCTTCGTGTACATGGGCTCAGCATTCTTCTTTGGCTTGACTTGTCCTGCGAATGCGGAACAGCTCGTGGAAGGAGCAAGTCGATCGTTGCAAAGTCCGATGACGGTTGCGATTCAGATTGCAGGTTGGGAAGGCGGAGTCCATCTGATCAATGCCTTCATCTTCATCACCTGTTTGAGTGCCTGCAACAGCTCGATCTACATCGGATCTCGGACTGTCCTGTACATGGCACAGGGCGGTCAGGCTCCTCACTTTCTAGGAAAAACGACGCAGCGTGGAGTTCCAGTCTTTGCGATCATCCTCACCAACGCTTTTGGCTCCCTATCAATGATGAATGTTAGCACAGGGGCTAGCAAAGCATACAGCTACATTGTGAACCTGAGTGGCGTCTCGACGTTCTTGGTCTGGGGTTCGATCTCATTCATTCACATTCGCTTCCGTTCCGCATGGATCAAGCAAGGAAGATCAATCGACGACCTGCCCTACAAGGCTATGCTATATCCCTGGATCGCTTACTTCGGCCTTGGCGCAAACTTGTTCCTTGCCCTTGTGCAAGGCTGGACTACCCTGTCTCCTTTCGATGCCGGAACTTTCGTTGACGCTTACATCCTGCTGCCGCTTTTCCCAATAATATGGATAACCTTTAAATTAATCAATCGGACGAGGTTCTGGAGGTCGTGGGAGATCGATCTCGATGCTGGGAGGCGAGGTGATCTAGACAAGACGAGTTCTGATCTGGAAAACGTGCCATCATCCCCATGGTGGCGACGTCTGCTGGCGAGCCTGTAGCGATTGCCGGTCGTCAAGTATGAAACGATAAGCATGTAAAGATGACGACTCCTGATTCCGTCCTTGAGTTTCAGCTTCTTCTGTTAAAAGGTGACATCTCCCGCGCGCATCCACGAGATTAGGGCGCAATCTTTCGTATAGCACCCAAGGCAGCAAGCAATTGCCTCCAGGATGTCTTCGATATTAGACATCACCTTAACGCGGTCTCGAACCTTCTTCGCAGCAGCTGACAATGTCTGAGTACTCTGGCTCGTCGTACATGATGTCTGCAGTGTTCAGCGCCATCTGTGCTGCGATAGTGTGTGCTTATGGATCGAGTAACCGACAGCGTGTTGGATGATGAGGTTGATTGTAAGTATTCGGCGAATGTGAGTAGTGAGTGGCTGAGCGAGGCATGTGGTAGGCAAGTGAAGCTGTGCAGTGAGCAGTGAGCAGGTGCAGTGTCCCTGAAAAGTGTAGAAGTGGAAGGCGCGTGTGGTGCCTACCTTACTCCAACGGAAAGAGTCTGCCCCAGACAGTTATAGCCAATCAAGTCGCATGTCTCCTCAAAGACCGCTCGAAGTGATGGTGATGGTACTCGTCCGTCAAAGGTGTGCCGGCCTGGACACCAGTGCTGTAGTGTGCGCTCCATCTTTGATCCCGTTCCTTGCCTGTAGAGGCCGCATGACAATGCGGGATTCGTGAAAGCCCTATCTCTATCTTACAGCTCTTCGTCCCCCAGCGCATACATTACCACTTCCTGGCATTATCTCTGCCCCCAACCTTGTTGAACAGCCAACTGATACCGATCATGATCGTTCGTCGCCACGATCTAGGCCAATGGAAAATCGATCCCGATCTCCAGGCCAACCATGCACTGTACCCAGTCCATTCTTCCCTCCCACCAATCACTCCATCTTTCTGTCCGAGATACGCCAGATTCGGCTTCTGCTTGTACTCGAAAGGCCCGCCCGTCTCGTCGCCACTATTCAAAGCCCTGGCCAGGTACTCAGCCTTTTGCACAGCTACCTCCGCGAGTAGTGGCAATGAGTAGCCTTCGATATCCGCCGAGTCTCCGAGCGCAAAGACATCGTTCAGTACCTGGTCGTTAGCATCACGAACGCGGAGCCTTCGGTCAGTCGATATCCGCGAGAGCTTGCCATCCTTCTTGACATCGAGTTTCTCTGCTAGTTGGTTGGGTCCAGAGCCAGTCGCCCAAAGAAGCATTCCATACTTTATCTTGCCACGCTCCTTGGTGTACAGAGCGCCTTCCTCGACTCTCTCGATGTGACTTTCGGTCTCGATTTTGATCCCACGGTTAACGAGCTTCTTCACAGCATATTCTCCTAACCTCTCGTCGAAGTTGCCAAGGATCCCAGGCGCCACATCGTGAATCTCCATGCTCAATTTTCCATCCAAGTGCGCGTACAAGTGTCTCATCTCTTTGAACCACAAGTCGTAGAGCTCCGCAGTCGCTTCAATCCCGATCGGCCCTCCACCGACGATGATGATGCGAAGAATAGCTCGTTGTTGGTCTTCCGTAAGATCCGGAGTCGAAGCAGCGTCGAGCATTTCCAGTAGTCTTTGTTGGATCTTTCGAGCGTCGTCTGTGCATCGTAAGAAGCTCGCGTGCTCCAGAGCTCCTGGAGTTCCGAATGTCTGAATGTCGCAGCCTGGAGCCAGGATGAGTTTGTCATAGGATAGAGTAAATGGATGGGTTTCCTGTAAGGCCTCCTCTGCGATCGTCTTCACGAAAGGTTTGCAATGGACTTCTCGCTTCACAAAATCAACATCTTCAACAGTGGCCTTGTAATATGAAAGTCCTGGCATACGATTGCGCCGACGGATAGGTTCCTCTGCTAATCTGTTCGTATTCAGCATTCCTCTCGTTATCATTGGCATTATGACATGAGAGTTACCGGAAATCAAACATGCCAGTGGCTGCACTTGCAAGCAGGGGCGTGTATTGGACTGTACGGACTGGTGAAACGACATTGATGTTGTACTTTGCAATTGATAAGGCTTGAGCCAGCGTGAAACCCGACCTGAGAACATATCAGCATCCTTTTGTCCTCGTATGTGTTCAATGGATATTGTAATCTACCAGCCTGAGCCGACGATGACCACGGTTGGCTTGGTAGCCATTGCAGCCGCTTTGGCAGTTGTGTTCAACCTTTTCGGATAGATGCCAGAATAACTTCAGCGGATCAACAATGTTTGGTCATGCAGCCTGAGATGAGGATGAAGGACTGCTACATGGATGTCCGCCATCATATGGCAGTGTCTTGACGTCACACTGGATGTCCAAAGGCAGGCATCCACCAATGCTTCCACCATGCCAAGTGCATGATCACATGCGGCCAAGTGCATTATTTGCGTCCTGGATCCGATTTGACGCGCAGGTGAGCCACCTAGTTGTTGTGCGCACCCGGCAGTTGTGGAGGATTCGCCATAGCTTGATGAAGTCATTCCAGCAGGATTCGAAGCAGGCTTTGCACCTAGTGGGCGAAAGGCAAGGCGAGTTCAGCGCCTAATAACAGAAGCCTTCATGCGATGACGACTCTGGGAGTGTCGGGCTGTGTCGGATTGCTTTGGCTGCTAAAGAGGTTCACAATCAGACGTGTTTGGGCCCGATGCTGGATCTGCGGCTGCAAAATTTAGTCGAGCTTGGCAAGCACCATGCGACTTCTGGCAGTCTGCCAACGCCAGCAACGATGTTGAGGAGGACCATATCGGGCGACAAGCGTGTGGGCTGAGATGCTCTTTTCTACATTACATTACGTCATCTTGTGCCTCATCTGCCTACTTGCAGTTCACTAACTTGCATCACCTTTCCACGCAGCTGCAGCCAGATTTCTTCCATTGCTGCTGGTTGAGCATAATTTTCTGTCGGTTGCAAAATGTGGTTGCGATCTACCCAAATCTATTCGGCCGTCAAGAGTGAGTCGTAAAGTTCATTACTCCAGTCGCATCTACAACGATCCTCCATCCAGCAAGGCTCCTCCTGTACGGTCAACAATACTACTCGTATCGGTAGCAGAAAGGTCCACTGAAGGTGTCCATCACGTCTTTGAAGATTGGATCGGCAGCAACGAAGCCAAATGGTAGCTTGTCGTTGAGTGTCATGGCCGGGCAGTCGGGGACATCGCAGCCGAGTGTGGCAGTTCCAGAGATTACGTTCTGTCGGCGATAGATGTCAAGATTTTGCCACACGGTCCAGATCCTGTGACATGTCAGTATTCAAATCTAGCACAAGGGACGAAGGAAGGAGCTTACTTGTCCACCATGCCGTGGTGTAAATAGAAAAGAGGGTCAGCTGGAGAAGAGTGGAAGTCCATCATGGAACCGCCGATCTGCCAGTGACCGCCGCCGTGGACACCAAACTTGTTGGTATCGCTATTATAGCCTTGCGAAAGCCATTGGAAATCTTCGACGTAGATCTGATCGAGTACAAGCTCGGTCACGTTATGATAGGTGTTGTAGTTCTTCGAGAACCATGGGTTGATATCTCGCTCCAGGCAGCGTGGGTTGTGTTCGAAAGAAGAGTTGACATTGTTGGTATTTGGCAAGTCGAGTGGTCCGAGGTTGACAACGTACTTGCTGAATGGTCCATCCGTCACACAAGCTCCGCCAGTTCCTGGAGGGTATGTGACATCCTGGGCAGCAAGCCATGTATCGGCACGGCCAGCAACAAATTTTCCGTTGCTTCCCATACTATACGCATCGCCAGAGAAGAGCGGACTGTCCTGAGGAGCATCGCAGTCTTCTGCCCAATTCCAATATGGAAGAAGTCCCGTATAGCCACATAGCTTCTTCAGGTCCTGCTCCAGATAGTGAATGAATGCTCGATGCCATGCAAAGAAGTCGGCTGTGTCGTGAATGTTCATGGTGTAATTGATGTGTGTGGCAACGTATTCGTCGAAACGAGATTTGACACCTGGGTAGTCGGCAGCCTGAGCGGAAGTCATGACTTGTGGCTTCGTTTCCTGCAGACAGATCACTGCGTCTGTGAAGTTCTTGCGAGTCTCGCGCGACAGAGTACGCCACTCTTTCCTCACATCGGCATTGTCGTATGTGCATGTCGCATTCGGTCGAGAGCCGACGTTCGATCGCATAGTCTCATCGGCGATGTGTGAAATGTTTCTCCAGGCGTCACCGTTGGAGATTTGTAATGAGGAGTAGCTCTTGATGCTTGGTGCTTGCGCGGCGGCCAGCGCGGCCACAGTGGCCAGAGAAGTGAAGGTGTTGAAGCGCATGATGGTGGTGAAACGAGTGTAAGAATGGGCAAGATGGACAGTGTGTTATTGATTTGAAGGCAAACGAACGTGCAGTATTAACGAAAGTAGCTAGGGAAAGTAGCAGGCTGGCACAAAAGGGCCAGGTTTATGAGAGCTGCAGTGAATAGCGGCGGCTGGGGTTAGCAGGAGGGAGGCGACATTTGAAGGAAAGAGCAGTGGGACGGCGGCGGCAAGCGAGCACAATCCTCGTGGCAGATGGCGATGGCGATGGCAGGTGCCAGGGCGGTAGCGGGTTCCTGCAGCTGACTGCACTCAAGTCTCAACGTGGCTAGCAGAACCATACTGCTGCCCCTTCAACACGGCCACCCGGCGTTCAGCCACGCTGTCACGCCCCGAGTCCCCGACAATCTCGCGGCCTGACTCTCGTTGGCTGCAAAATGACGGGAAGGTGAAGTTGGCAAGAATGCGGCTCTGCGAAGCATCCCAGCACCATCGCCATGACGAGCACGCAAAAAGGTTGTGTGGGTTAGCTGCCTGCCGCACGTGGTTGGCAGCCAGCCGTTCATTGACACTCGAGTCTACGAGGCTCGGGTGACCGACAACAATGTCGCTGTAAAATCCTGTACATTACTTCCCATTCAATAGCCGTAGCATCGCCGTTTCGCTTCAGCCATTAATATGCGACTTTTCTTACTTCCAGTGTCGACGCGACGCACTCTCATCTATTGCGAGCGCGTTCAAGAACACGTCTCGCGCAGCAAGCTACCTTTGCAAGAACGCATAATCAACAAGGCCTCGACGACGTGGGCCGCATGGGAAAAGGCGGACAAGGGTTGGCAAAAGACGCTTACAGTCTACGGAAACCAAGTCTTTAAGCGCATACCCTTTGAAGAATGGGGCCTCAAGACGATCCCACCAGCAACCATGAAGCGACTGGAAGACGTCGATAAGGGAAAGCTGAAAGTGGAGTGCTATTTTCCGGGTGCATTTCTGAAAGAGAACAAGGTATTGGGACTCTTGCAACGACTGGCCACCGAACGACATGCTTTGCATAGGAAGCGGATGTGGCAGTGTATAATATGGGCTCCAGTCACCATTCCATTTGCCCTTGTGCCAGTGTAAGACAGTCGTGGCTGCGAAAGAATCTTGTCTCTGATGACGAGTCCGCTGATATGTGCTTTAGGATCCCCAACATTCCATTCTTCTACCTGGTATTTCGTGCCTGGTCGCATTACAAAGCGCTGTATGGAGGGAAGCTGCTGGAGCACTTGACCGCGCATAATCACATCAAGACTGTGGCATCATCAAAGATGGACGAGATGTACGCCGTCGGACTTATTTCGCCATCACGAGAAGCCACGCGCGAAGCTACAGTCCCTACCCGTGATGAGATCGAGCAGATTGCGAGGATTGTAGAAACACAAACAGAAGGGGGCAAAGAAGATGCCATGCTTCTTCAAAAATGGAATGGCAAGCTGCTCGCAGAAGGCTTCAATCTTCCCGAGATGGAGATTGAGATAGAAAGAGCAGTGGAGCAAGTCGAGAAGGACATAAAATCGGAGCATAAATTGAAAGAGGAGAAGCAGGAATTGCAAGGCGCTTCAGGAAAAGTCGCTGATGTAAAGATTCAGGAGACGAAGAAATGAATGACGAGAACACGGCACAATTGGGTAGCTACAAATGGCGAGGCGTTCGCGGAGGTTCTGGGATAGACTTGATACACCACGCTTAATATGTGTACAGAAGCAGCGGCAGCCATGCTGCATGAGGCTTGAACATAGCACCGGCACAGTCCCAAGGTTTTCCAGCAGAGCAGCATCTTGGAGAAGTGATCGCACGGGCTGTACGAAGCGAGACTGATGAGAGCATCATGGCAAGCAAGTGCACACACTACTGAACCTCGTATACTGGCTGACGCAATCACGTGTGATCGCTATACGATACGGTCTTCCGGTAAACCCAGCTGCACTCCGGGTCCGCAGAGATGACCGAGGCCGAAAGCAACAAATGGTTCGGAAGCTCGACCTCACCCCACTTCGAGACATTGTGCCGCCTACATCCGTAACCAACAAGGCATTGTTCGCTTATTGTAGCAGCAATTGCAACGATTGCCGCACCAAAGCAGAATGGTCCGGTGGTGAGCAGGGAACTCGTGGAGCGGCAACCCACCACCAAGGGGCCCTTCGACTCAGACCATCTCTGTCAATGGACATGACCCCGTTCCGGAGCTAGGTCAATGCACGAGGTAAGCTATTTTACTTTCTCCTCTTGCTGTCTTCACAAGAATAATATAATCCTGCTGTGTTTTTCCGCTCGCTGCATTTCAATCTCGAAAAATCCTCCAAGAACCATCAACCAAACAAACCTCAGTCCTCTCCCCCTAATCCAACGAAAATGCCCGGCCGCCTTCAAGATCGCATAGCGATCATAACCGGCTCCTCCTCGGGCATAGGCCGAGCAACAGCCTTCGCCATGAGTGCCGAAGGCGCAAAAATCATCTGCTCTGACCTCCAAGAAGGAAGCTGGCGAACCGACGCCCCACCCGAAGACGAACTGAACGGTCCAACACACGAAAGAATCAAAGCCAACGGCGGTATTGCAATGTTCGTAAAAACAGACGTAACAGATCCAGCTTCGGTAGAAGCCCTAGTAAAAACCGCAGTCAAAGAATTCGGAAGATTGGATATAATGGTAAATAACCAAAGATTAACAATCCCAAAAAGACTTGGGAAACATCATGTCTAATTATTGGCCCGGGGGGGTTTTCTCTCTGTTAGGTCAACAATGCAGGCTTCGCTCTAGAATCCCGCTCCCCAGCACCCATCTGGGAAACCCCCATCGATCTCTACCAAAAAACCATCTCCGCGAACGTCGACGGCGTCTTCTACGGTACAAAATACGCGGCCGCACAAATGATCACGCAAGAACCTCTTGTCCCTTCCGGTGATCGAGGTTGGATTCTCAACGCCGCTTCGGTCTACGGTTTGGTCGGAACACCTTCAGCTCCAGCATATTGTACATCCAAAGGTGCGGTGGCGAATTTGACGAGAGCAGCGGCGTTGGATTGTGCGCCACACAGGGTACATGTAAATGCTGTGAACCCTGGATATGTTTTCACGCACATGACCGATATCATTTTTGGAGATCCGCAAGTGAAAGCGCAGGTCGAGCTGCAGCATCCGTTTAGAGGCATGGGGAGGCCGGAAGATATTGCGAAGGCGTATGTGTTTTTGGCGAGTGATGATGCGCAGTGGATGACGGGGGTGAACATGCCTGTTGATGGTGGGTTCTTGGCCAAGTAGTATATAAGCGAGATGTGATGGTCGATGTTCTCTGATGAAAGATTACTATTCGCTTGATGATGATTCTCTGCTTGCTGTACACTCTTCGCCGCTAATAATAATAACAGTCACATTTCATCTCTGGTTTCTGTAGTCATGGCATTACTGATTGATGAGCATTTTTTCGCTTGCGCCTTTCAAACACCTTGTCCTCCTTGCCCATACATCCCACTCCGGTAAAATGCCATCATCTCAAATCCCACGCAGAAAAGTCACTCATGCAAGTACGTCCGTGACAATCGCCGCCGGTATCGTTAGACACGACGTCGCAATTTATAGCTGTCCACTAAGAATGGCCTCCGTAGCGCTGCCAATGTACTGGCGTTTGGCATCCATGTTGACGCCGAACCTCCTCTCCAATTCCGCCTTGATACTCTTCTTCGTGACACTCATGAGGTCCGCAGTGCTGAGGATCTGTCGGATCTCGGCCAGAATGGCATCATCACTAGGGAGCTCCGCCATGTCGATATCAGTCGCAGACAACGCCCGTGGCATGCCCATGCCGTTGTCGGAATAGGCTAGCGACATGCGCGATGGGTTCGGGTGCATCTGCGGCACAGTGAGTTGGCTCATGTGATGCTGGCTCTGCTGGTAGCCGTATTCAGATGCAGCAGGATGCCAGCTCTTCGTAGCGTAGCTTATGCCGGAAATTTCGGAGCGGGTATCGTCCCGTTGTGTCTGTGCATCCCATAGCTCGGCCTGATACTCTTCCCACTTCTTCTTGGGAATGCTGTCTGGGTCGAACTTGCCTTCGTCGCTAACAATGACCTGCTTTCCTTTCTCACCAGTGACCATACGCGTGTTACCCCAGGAGAAGTCGTCCATGTGCCAGAACGCAATAAGTGGCAGACAGAAGGAGAAGACCGGAGTAGCAAGCATGTAGATGATCATCCAGCCCACCATTTCCCATTTGCGCCGCAAGATGAAAATGATTGCCTGAAGACCATAGATGGCGCCCAGGAGAATGAAAGCCGTTATCGGAACAGTACTTGGGTTCCTAGCCACTTCCACAATCAGGTAGATGATGTAGCCGACGATGACAGGCTGGACAATGGTCGAGAGCAGATCCAAGAACACGACGAATCTCATACTGAAACAGCAGAACCCGCACAGTTGTGAGAGCGGAATGACCTCAATCAAGTTGTGCACAGTAGAGTTGATCCATCGTCGACGTTGCGACATGAACACGGTCCAGCTGTCGGGAGCGATAGTCCAGGCATGAGCGCGCATAATATACTTCGTCTTGTACTTGGAGTGGTACTTCATGAGAAGAGTGGTCAGGTATCTGTCCTCTCCGAGGTGTAAAAGGTTCTTCATGTGGAGTGTGTCGACCCGGACTTCGGAGTAGTCATTAACGATCTCGCGAGAGACAAAGAGTGGCTTTCCTGTTTCCGCAGCGCGGATCCGATACATCGAGAAACACCCTGGCAGACACGTGACGGATCCGAAGAGAGACTCGAAGGCCTTGGTGAGATTGTGCGAGATGTAGTATTCGTAGACTTGCATCATGGTGATCATGGATGCCTTTGCGTTGGTAAGTGCCGTCTCACCGCAGACAGCGATGAGCTTGGTGTCGTTCACAAACGCAGAGACAAAGCGTGTCGCAGAGTCAGGAGCCACGACTGTATCTGCATCGATTTGCAGCAGGAACTCGTAAAAGGTCGGATTCACTCCAATCACGTTACGAATCTGGTGGTGCATCTCCAGCTCCAGCGGCGTCATGGGCATGTTGTAGTGGACACGGTTCAGGAAGCGCATCAGAATCATCTGAGAGTCACGCTTGCCTCGGTTACCAGGTCTCGACACCTCAGACGGCTTGCCAACCTTGACGATCACAATGAAGGGCACAATATGGCCTTGCACTTCGTAAAGCCCGGAGTAGACCTTGCCCATGTTGTGCTGCTTGAGACCGTCTCCGAGAGACTCAAAACTGAGCGGCTCGGGGTCGACTGTTTCCGGAACGCCCAGAATATCGAGAACTATGCGAGGGGTTGGACGATCGTTGCCTTGACCAATAATCATGCCGTCGCAAACGATGAAGAGGAGTTTGCGCTTGTCATCGTATCGCATCCGAGCGGCAGAATCTATAGCGCGTCGAAGCGAATCTTCGTCCTCCGTGTAGGCCGGGACTGTGCAGATGACAAACTTGTCGAGATTTTCGGGCACGTTCTTCTTTCCGAACTGCAGGGCGGCCAAGAACTTGAAGCAGATAACAGAGACCAGTAAGAGTGAGATGGCCAGCAGTATGTACTTGGCAAACTGGCATTGCGGACTGCTTCGAGTGTCCACGTTACCCACGTAGAAGAGGTTGTCCATGCATGTCTGCATACGCGCTCGGAGACCAGGATCCAGATTCAAGGCCACCCAGTACTTTGTGACGTCTTGTCCAGATCGCTGCTGGAACAAATCGACCACCGTGTCATCCATGAAGTTTGAGTTGGGCGCAGTGCTTGGTCTGTCGACACCTGGAGGATACTGCGGAGCTCTGCCGCCCGCAATGTAGTCAGTGAAATCATAGACGCGACCATTGATGTGGGCAATGTAGTTCGACTTGTCCGCCAGAGTCTTCAGATATTGAGGAGAGTAGCCGACGTTTCCCTTCCAGTAGTGACCTTGGAGGAAGATCATCTGCTCGATAAACCAAGCCGGCCGAGAATCGTTTGTAGCCCATCGGAAATCATGGTACTGCGCATTCGGGTCCGTGGCACTAATCGCATTCGTTGAGCCGCTGTAGTTGTATGTCACGTAGCTTAGCTGCACTGCGGGATCGATACCAGATTCGTTGCGGCCCTGACACATGGCAGATACCTGGACCGGAAAGAGATTGGTCGAATCTGTTCCAGCGTATTTCTTGAGAGCGGATTCCGGTACTATCGAAGGGTAGTGGGCGGGCATGAAAGCGCTGAGGTCGAAGACAACACCACGAATAGCAATGTAAGCCGTGTTGCCATCTTTGCCGTTATACGAAGAGAGCTCCTCCAGACTGTAGACGTGCTGTGTGGGACAGATGATCCTGGGAAAGCCGACCATGAAGAAGACCACAAATGCACAAGAGAGCCATATGATCAGATTGATGGCCAGCTTTTCTCTCCAGGCCATTCGGATATCCTTTCTAGGCATACGACCGATATACCTGACCGCGAAATCGGGCACCCACCAAGTGAAGAAGTAGACGATGATCAGCCATCGGAGGCGACTGCCAGATAGCGGTTTCTCTTCGATCTCGGCGGCCTTGACTTCGTTGCCTTTCTCGAGCATTTGAGACCTGGTTTCGAGGTTGCGGAACATGTCGCCTTCACGGAACGTTGAAGCACCGGCCTCACTCTTGGCATCGAGATCTCGGCTTCCAAAGTATCCAGCGGCCTTGTCATCGAGGTATCCAGATCCGGGAGTCTGCAAAAGCTGAACCTTGGAGTCGCCAAATCCTCTCTTGGCATCAATCGGCGTCAGCACACCAGAGTTACCGTATCCATCATCGCCATATGGGACGGGGGGTTCTCCGAGCTCGGGTGCACGTGTGATCTGTCGCCAGCATCGCTCACTGAGAAACACACCTGTGCTTCCGACTCTGGCTTCGTTGCTTGGCCAGCTCTTCTCATCCAGTATCATCTCGGACTTCTCCCTTTCGGTGCCCACGACAGATACTTCGCCCTCGGCGGCACCAAGGAATTCACCGAAAGGCATGAATATGCTGAAGTCAGCATTCTTGAGTCGCTGGCAAATTTCAGCAATTCCAAGAGTCTGAATCTGTGTCCGGACGCATTTGCTGTCGAATTGGTTTGCGATACGTCTGTCGTTCGGCTTCAGACAGAAGAAGAAATATGAATTGGTGTTTGTAAGCGTGAGTGATTTCGTGATGTTCTCCAAGGATGAGAGAAATTGCGCAGCGGCACCTTGCTGAGCCTCGAGGCCAGGTTTGGGAAAACGAGAGAAGCTCTTCGTGCCCTCGTCGCTGCTCCTATCAGCGTCGTCACCGAAGACGCTGCGCTGCTGTCTTTGAGGGCGTCCGCCTTTTCGTTTTGCCATGCTGGGCATGCGAGATGGCTTCGACGCCACGGAAGCCTGGGTCACGGCGTTGCGGTCCTTCGGATGCAAGACCTTGTTGAGCGCTTCCTGGCCGAATAGTTCAGCAACGAAGGGACTCGTCGAGGAATTAACAAGATTCATAAGGTCGCCCGAGATGACCTCGCCATTCTCCTCGAGAAGGCCTTCGACAGGGTACTCAACTTCACCGGCAAAGTGCTTCACTATGAAGCCCGCCGAAGCATTTGGAGTGGCGAAGTTGTTGCCCGGCAGAGTGATGGTAGAACTTCCCACCTCGATGGCTGGGTTCTTGCCCTCGAAACGCTTGCGCAATGATTCGAGCAGTTGCATGTCTGACCGGCCACGTCTCATTTGATCATCCAATATGCTGAGCAGGCCGTTGCCGGACTTGAGCAGACCCTTGACCGCATCGACGTTGTCAAAGTAGCTTGTGGCTGGAACTTGTACTTCTTCCGTCTCCAAGAGATCCGCTTTCCTTTCGAAAAAGCTCTGCAGACAGAAGTTGTACAGGGACTCGTTGGCCGCGTTGTTCAGCAGCTGGTCAAGCACGCTGCCGGTGGAGGACGTCTGTGCGAAACCTGGGAAGTCCACGATTGCGATCGTGTTGGCCACCGACTCTTCGATGGCACAGATCCTCTGGTTGATCTTCTCCATGACAAGAGCAACCAGAAGACTGTACAAAGTCCTGGCAAGCTCATCGGCGTTTTCGCGAGCTCCCTTTGGGTCCAACATGATTGTGACACGCTCACGGTGCAGGATCTTGGTGCGGTATCCCAGTGACTGCTCCAGCACCTTGTCACTAACTCCCAAGAATGCTGCAACTGCAGCCAATGTCTCCTTGTTCTTGACCACTGTGATCTCCTCGCCCCCTTCTGCACCGTAGCCGCCACTCTCATCGGGAGCTGGCGTGGTTGCTTGAGAAGTCATAAACTCGAGCTGGCCAATGTGCAGGATGGCCGCCAGAATCTCGCAAAGGTGTGCGATTTCCTCCCTGGGAAATTCAAGCTTCCTCAAGGCGGTCTTGAAGTGCTGGAATCCTTCAGCATCATTAATGCCGACCTTCAGCTGCGATGGATGACCCAGATAGCGCCATCGCTTCGCACTGCCTCCCATTGAGGTTCGGTTGGCCACTCCGGAATGAGTCCCAAGCTCTAGGCCGAGGTGCTCCTTCTCTGCCGGCGAAGTACCGGCAAGGAGGTAGTAAAGGACATGGAAGTTTCGCTCGCCCGGAGGAACAGTTGCCACACGGCTCCGCTCCAGTCTGTGATCCAGCACTTTACCGCCGATCAGTGTCGGATGTAATGAGGAAGTCGTGTCATACTGCAGTTCGAAGAATAAGCCGGCCTTTGACGCCGTTGGTGTTGTGACAGACTTGGTAGTGGTCAGCGTGTCGAAGACGAAGGCGGCGAAAGACAGCTTCTTGGAGAGGGGAGTCGAGGAGTAGGCGAGGAGTGATGAGAGCAGATGGGACCTTATTGTGGTCTTGCCCGTACCGGACTCGCCACTGTGCGCGGATGTCAGCGTTCAAAGCACATTCAAGCAGGTGTATAGTCTGCGAGACTTACAGGAAGACGGCCGCCTGATTCTCTTGTCTACTTCCCAGTCTCGTCCACATTCGGCCGGCGAGCTCTTCTGCAGCGCCCATGGCGCTTCCCTCCTTTGCGCCATTGGGACCCTTGGTAGACGAGGTATATGTGTTGACGGCGATGTATCCATGCGATGATAAGGTTGTGATGGGTAGATGGCTGTGAAAGCGCGAGGCAATGTGTGATGTGATATTGGTATCGCTCATGGAATGGGCAGGCAAGCCCACCAGGTTCTGCTGATTAGTGGGCACGGAGGCCATGTTGGTGGATTCGTCGGCCTGCCGGCCTAGAGCGGTGGGCGAAGCGAGCGCAGTAGTATTAGTTGTAGTAGTAGGGAGAGTGCGTGGCGAGGCAGAAGCGGGAGTGCAGCGGTCGCGATTGAGCGATTGCAATGTGGCAGCAGGAGTGCAGGAAGTCACGACTGGCCCGATCGGAATGGAGATTGGACGTTTCGCAGGGCGTCAGTGAGGGCTGGTGCCGACGGGTATGGACGGGACGGCTCTCGTGCTTCCCAGGCTTTCAGGCAGCGAGCGACGGTATAACGACTGAGGAAAACGATGTACGAAAGAATTGCTTGCACCAGCAAGTGCAAGAGAGAAGCTGCGTGTGTTGAGAGACAGGCACCGCAGCGCACAGCACAGCAGACGACGCAGGACAGGGCAAAAAGGCTGCCGTGAACGCTAAGGCGCAATCCCTGCTCGTACCCGCGCCCGCGCCCGCACCCGCCGTCCCGTCCCGCCGCACGCACTCAGTCAGGAGGCGAGACGATATTCATGTCAGTCTTCAGATGCTGTGCACACCCGACTGTCTATCGGACATCGCGTGCTCGTGCTCGAAACAACACATGCAGAGACAATCTCGGTGGCACTCGACAATGCGTGCCCGTGCCCGTGCCTGTGCCTGCTGCAGAGTGCGCAGAAAAGTCTTGTGCGCCATGGCGTTGCCCGTTTCCCTTTGCCTCCCCTCCTGCAGCTGGTCTCTACGCCAACGCCAGCTTGGGCTTAGATTCTTACAGTACACCTTTAGCGTCTGCACACTCTCGAGTCCCCACGAAGAGAATGATCGCTGGTGCACCAACCAGTGACCATAATGCCACTCCGAGAAGGCTCTGCCATGCATTCGTGGCAGGAGTGGAAGACGTCGACGACGATAGCAGTCTGAAGCAGCAGTGTGGGAAGGCCGCGTAATTGTCTGCATTGAGTTGCACACGCCTCTGCAATCGTCGACCTCACCACAGCTGCCAAAAATAGGCTAGGCTGATCTATTCGCGTCGACGACATTGTTGCCACTTGCTTGAAGTTGCCACCAGCCGGCGCCCGGCTCTCTCTAGACCGTCCATGCTGGTCCAGTTGAATACGAGCAGGGCATGTGAGCACTATGGCGGCTGGCCTCGATATGAAGGGCCAAGCAATAATAATACCCATGTTCGAAGCGATGCCACTGTTGCGGTAGAATGATCGATGTATTTCCACACCAGTAGTACGGCATAGTCACTTTTCGCCCCGTCATTAGAGTTGTACCGGTACCATCACCGTTGAACCGCTCGGCGTGCGGCCCCTTGCTAGACGAGCCACGCCTCGCCTGCACTCTGCAGCGTGCAGCCTGCACTGTGCTGTTTGGTATCTTTGGATCTGCTTTTCTGCTGAGATGAACGCACTCGTGTTTCAGGCTTGCTGACTACCAAATACCAATTCCTCCTGCCAAAGCCTGATCGACACTCGCTTGTCCTTGTCGTCCTGCACGACTGCCATTCGCTTGACCACGTCGGAACCATACCACATTCGTTGTTGAGTGGAAGTGCTGTCAGCGAGCGTGCAGAGAGCAACTGCAATCCAGGAGCCGGCAGGAGTCGAGCAGGAAATAGCACCACCACCGCCACCAGCCAACTGGAATTCTCACGAGAGACCGGACGGCGATTGGCATTGGGATCGCGCAACACCCATCATCTGGCCCAAGAGGGCTCTAGCGACGAGCATCTCTACCGCCGCCCAACATGGCATACCGCATGTCGACTTACTCGAATAACTCATCCGCCCCGCCAGCACCCACGAGCACCATGCAGCAGAGTACGGCACAGGTCAGCACCACCACGCTGCTGAATGCATTGCACAGCGCCTTCTCATCAGGCCAGTCGTATGCCCTGGAGTCGAGCGCCAGTCTGGTCGTGAACACCTGGGTCACCGGCTCTACTACCGGTCCAGATGGCAGATATGGAGGCACAATCGACTCAGATCTGGCGCGGAGGACTTGGGAACACGCACGACGTCGAGCAGAAGACGCCTGTATCATATTGGGGTAAGCAGTGGCACATTCTACATCTCATGGCCTGCTGGCAACCTGAAAGCTGACCATAATCACAGTTCTCTCCACCACTCAACCCCATCCCTTTTCGCGCCCTTTGCTTCGGCTCTTCCACTCTCCGTGCCGGGCACCTTCTATACCGCACTTAACGCCTTACGACCATTCTTACACTGTGTGACGCCCTTCAATCCGTCCTTGCCTCGCTACTCCGCACTTGCTGGCATCTTCAACCTCGCCCTGACTGGAGAAATCACGGGCGCCGCCCTCAGCCTTTCGTCTTCCGGCATTGACACTCGCAATGGTCTGCTCAGTGTCCCCGCAGAATCAGGCTACAGGGCATTTGATGTCTTCTATTACCTACTCACCTCGCACAGTGAACAGGAGAGGGAATTCTTGGCGCTGAAACAGCCCAACCAATACGCTCTGCTTAGAAAGTCCGATACGTATCGAGCGCCTTCGTACCTCCCAACCGCCGACGACACTGCCGCCGCCGAAGATTTTCGAGAATCGCTCAAGGCCATTGGCATCAAGGGTAAGGCCCTGCGAAACTTGCTCTCCGTTCTTGCCGCGATTCTCCGCCTCGGCGATGCCATAGGATTTCTTGTCGACCAGGAAGAGCTAGAGTCAACGTGTGAGCAAGTGGGAGAGCTGTTGGATCTCGATCCAGAGGTTCTCTTGAAGAAATGCATCACGGAAGAGCGAGAAGTCTTACTGGCGGCAATCTACGAAGCAGTGGTGGACTGGGTCATTATGCAAGCCAATGAGACCATCAGGAATGAGATCAGAAACGGACGCGCGCTCGCATCTTCCAGTGGCAGTGAAAATGGAGCTGCGACGCCTTCGAGCGGTCACGACGATGTGGATAGCGTCAGCATCACTCTCATTGAGGTCCCAAGCCAGACTCTCGGCAAGGCTGTCTGTCTCAAGACAGTGTTCGATGACAGCACCGGCATCAACGCTGAGATGAAGGAAGACGGTGTACCCATAATACCAGCTGGGTCTTCCGTCATCCGAGAGATGAAGGATTCTGTGTCCCAAGCGGAAGCAGATCTGAATATTTCTGGTGGTCCAGCCACCAGAGAGCGCGAAATGGAGCTGGATCGCAGACAGGGCGTACTCGAGAAAGTCGGCATCGAGACTGACGACGACAGCTTCTTGAGACAGCTCCTGTACCCAGTTGCAGGCCATGGGATCGCGCTTGGAAAAACTGGCCGTTTTGAGCTCATGAATGTGCTGGGCAGCAGCCGAGTGTGGTTTCAGTTGTGCCTGCATCCCAGCGACGAGTCGCCCGCAAACTTCGCACATCAAACGCCTGGAAGCTTCCCATGGTCTGCAGGCTCAGTCTCAAGCCAGATTCGTGCTTGGAGACTACCAGAATGGGCAAACTTCAGGAACAAGCAGCTTGACTTTACAGCTGACTTTGATGTGGAAGAATTTGTGGATCGCTACCGCCGCTTGGGATGCATGGACGGCAAAGACGGAGTCGAGAGCTGGATACTTGAGCGTGGTTGGAGCAACGGCGAAGTCATTGTCGGTCACGAGCGGATTTGGATGCGTGAAGCAGCCTACTGGGAGGCCGAGAGTATGCTCGACATGAAACCAGCAGACGATGTGGCCGGCTCTGGTATGCTTGGCGGCCTGGTCGGTGCTGCTGGTATGGATGGCTACGGCGGTCAGTCGCCCCTGGCCACAGAGAACAACTCTGGGGTCTTCGACGACGGCAGCCGTTCCACACTAGGTCGAAACCCCAGCCAAGTGGCTCCAAGCAGGATGGGAGCAAAGAGTCTCGCACCGACCCAGGCTCACACCGTCCGTAGTATCAGCGGAGGTGATTACGGTCTTGGTTTTAAGGGCGATGACAAGCGCAACTACATTGGCTTCGAAGGAGAGATTGATGGCGAACTGGCCGAAGGCAAAGAGCTCGAAGTCGTACCTATCACTAAAGGTCGACGTATGTGGGTCGGCCTTGTGTGGGCCATGACTTTCTGGATACCCTCACCACTTCTCAAGCACATCGGCCGCATGAAGCGTCCCGATGTTCGCATGGCTTGGCGAGAGAAGCTGGCGCTAGTCATGCTCATTTTCTTGATGAACGGCATAGTGGTCTTCTACATCATTGGATTTGGCAAACTCCTTTGCCCGAACCGTGATAAGGTCTGGTCTCGCAAGGAAGTCTCTTATCACCAGGGGGATGACGACTTCTTTGTGTCATTCCGAGGAGGCGTTTACGATCTTACCAAGTTCTACAAACTCCAGCACTCGGATACGTCGATCGAAACGACTACCACCAACATGGAGCCATTCGCGGGAGCTGACGTGACCGAATACATCGTGCCACCTCTCACGATTGCTTGTCCTGGGCTGGTGACATCGGAAACCATTGAGCTGACGAGCAACAACACATTGCTATACCCCAACGCCGAGCACACTTCTGGACCACACTTCCAGGCTGATACCACTACCAAGCTGCACAGCATCAACTGGTATGTGGATGACTTCTTGCCTCGTATGAAAGAATACTACAAAGGCCAGCTGGTCTACAAGCGGTCCACCGTTACCAGCGACGGAGAAAAGTACAGCCGGAAGTGGTTCATCATTGACAAGAAAGTCTACGACTTGACGGATTACTATTATACTCTCGACCTGCAGAACAACCTTGCTAGTTACAGCTTCTTCCCAGACGACGTCGAGACGCTCGTGTCGAACAATCCTGGCGGCGACATCACAGATGACTGGAACAACAACCTCAACTTCACAACCCGCACGAATAGTCTGAACTGCCTGAACAATATGTTCTACATTGGCGATGTCGACTTCCGTCAGTCCGCCAGATGTCAAGTGAACAACTATATTCTGCTTGCCTTCACCATCATCTTGTGCGCGGTGATCCTGACGAAGTTCTTGGCCGCTCTCCAGCTTGGCTCGAAACGAAGACCATCTCAGCAAGATAAATTTGTTATCTGCCAGGTTCCAGCGTACACCGAAGGTGAAGACTCCCTCCGAAAAGGTCTAGACTCTCTTACTGCGTTAGCCTATGACAACAAGAGGAAGCTCATCTGCGTTATCTGCGACGGCATGATCGTTGGAGGTGGAAATGACCGGCCTACTCCAAAGATCGTCCTGGACATCCTGGGAGTGGACCCGAAGATAGATCCGCCGGCGTTGCCATTCAAATCTCTAGGTGTCGGTGGAGAGCAACTGAATTATGGAAAAGTTTATTCTGGTCTCTACGAATACGAGGGAAATGTGGTCCCATACTTGGTTGTGGTCAAGGTCGGCAAAGAGTCAGAGCAGCACAAGTCGAAACCTGGAAACCGTGGCAAGCGTGATTCTCAAATCCTGCTCATGAGTTTCCTCAATCGTGTCCACCACCGCTCGGCAATGAATCCTCTGGAATTGGAAATGTTCCACCAGATCAACAACATCATTGGTGTAGATCCGGAGCTGTACGAGTATCTGTTCATGGTCGACGCCGACACGAAGGTCAAGGAGGACTCACTGAATAGACTTGTCGCAGCTTGCGCCAACGATGCAAAGATTGCCGGTATTTGTGGTGAAACGTCCCTGGAGAACGAGGAGCGTTCGTGGTGGACGATGATCCAGGTATACGAGTATTACATTTCTCACCACTTGGCGAAGGCATTCGAGAGCTTATTCGGTAGTGTTACTTGCTTGCCCGGATGGTATGTGCCTGCACTCTCGCTTTCAGATGGCCCATTTGCTAACGCACACCACAGTTTCTGCATGTATCGCCTACGCACTGCCGATAAAGGACGACCTCTCATCATTTCTGACAAAATTTGCAAGGAGTACGCGGACAACCAGATCGACACTTTGCACAAGAAGAATTTGTTGTCTCTTGGTGAAGATCGTTATCTGACGACTCTGATGTGCAAGCACTTCCCGTCCATGTCCTACAAATTCCTTCCAGACGCGTATGCTCTCACGGAAGCACCGGCTCAATGGTCTGTCCTCCTCTCACAACGTCGACGCTGGATCAACTCGACCATTCACAATCTGGCAGAAATGATGCAAGTCGACCTGTGTGGCTTTTGCTGTTTCTCCATGCGCTTTGTGGTCTTCATTGATCTCTTCGGTACAGTCATCTTGCCAGCGACTTGCGCATACTTGGTCTACCTTATCTACACCGTGGCCTCTGGAACTGGTCAATTCCCGCTGATCTCGATCATCATGCTTGCAGCGGTGTACGGTCTCCAAGCCATCATCTTCATCATCAAGAGGCAGTGGCAGCACATAGGATGGATGATTATTTACATCTTGGCCTATCCAATTTGGTCCTTCATCCTTCCAGTGTACTCCTTTTGGAAACAGGACGACTTTTCCTGGGGTAACACGCGAGTCGTCGTGGGAGAACGTGGTGACAAGAAACTTGTGGCGGTCGATGACGAAGGCTACGATCCGCGGAGTATTCCTCTCCAGAGATGGGATGACTACGCCGTTGCGAACAATCTTCCTGGTCGTCGCGCGTATGGCAACGAGAAGGACACCGGTCTCTACCAGGACGGCGGCTATGAAATGGACGACATGCATTCCGTGTACAGCTCCGTCAAGCCAGCGTCGACTATTCTCACTGGCTTCCCGCAGCACCAATCGTTCCGTACGCCACAGTCGCCCGGCCCATTCAACGCACTGGGCCGTCAATCAACGTTCACCCAGATGACTCGGTACACCGATAACCCTGCCGGCCAAGACCAGCAACGTCTGATGTCTATGGGAGGCATGAGTGATCATTACAACACCGGCAGTCGGTCGCCGTATAGCCCCCGTCACCAATCCCAGGAGAATTTGATGGGTGGCATGCAGTCACCACCACTGTACCAAGGCCCTCGTACACGATCACCACTTGGCGGTCCCCAATTCAGCCGACCTGGATCCACAAATCCAAGTCAGCATCTCAGCTCGTTGTCAGGCTTCCAGACACAAGGACCCACCAACGAAATGATCACAATGGCAATTCGCGAGTGCTTGAGTGAAGTTGATATGGACAGCGTTACCAAGAAGCAACTCAAGGCGTTGGCGGAACAGAAGCTGCAATGTCAGCTTGTTGGAGAGAAGCGAGCGTTCTTGGATCAACAGATTGATCTCGAGCTTGCTAATATGTAGGACGCCGACTTGCTCACAGGTATGGCAACACCGACGGCTTGGATCAGGAGTTCGTAGAATAGCTAGTTGGAGAGTCCCATTCCATCTCCGTGGACAAATCCCAGGACATCGTCCCCAGTGTGGACATTGTCGACAGATATTTGAGGAGTAGCATTTTCATGGCGTTCTTGTACAGGATATGACGGGTGTGGGAAGTTCACAAGATTAAAAAAGCGTTGGAAAGGCAGAAGCACGATGATAGCAGTCAGTCGATCTCTTCAGGGCATCTGAGAGGTGCCTAGTCACTGGTGGCTAGCAGCGGATGTTAATATAATGACGAATAAGCATCAATCATATGACACTTGCGATTTCTTGCGCACTTTGCAGTCTCACCGAAGACGAAGAAGCAACCTGTTCTGATGTGTTCCTTTGTGATCACACGCGCTCCCGTTCCTGGCCCGAATTTCGACCCAGATATGCCCGCGGTCATCCCCCCAAGCCGACCCCAAAAGCACAAACGTCACGAACACTTATCCAATGGCTTCAAGGTATGCGCAATTCCCAAACTCTCTCAGCAAACACGCCCTCATTCAGAATGTAGATTCGGCCGCAACGAAGCGCGCAACGCGCTCTTCTCCAATTACGATGCACAACAAACCCGATCTCGTCCTTCCAGTGCGGCGTCAGCGAATACCAAGCGCTCCTCTTCGAGAAATCCTCCTTATACATCCTCGCCTTACGGTCTCAATGCCAACGAACCCAATCATACGTATGGAGGAGCAGGAGCAGGAGGAGGAGGAGGAGGTCCATCTTTCAGTGCCTACCCCGGAGGAGGACAACAACAAGAAAGTCTAGGTGGTGGTGGTGGTGGTGGTGGCTTCAGACCGGCAACCCCCAACAAAAAAGGCCAATACTCCGATTCCGTTCTTTCGGAAATGGAAGCTCAGAATGAAGAACAGGCTGGGGAAATGAGTAAGAAGGTCAAGATGTTGAAAGATGTAAGTCGCCGAACCGTCCGGAGCGAGCCATTAACCATACTCTCCGAAAGGCTGGGCTGAACATTCAAGCACCCCCTTCGGCCCGCTCATGCTGATGTTTTTTCTCTCTTTGGTGGTGGGCAGTTGACTATGGCGATCGGAGACGAAATCCGAGATTCTACGGCCTTTGCGGAAAAAATGAATGATTCTTTTGAAGGGACGAGGAATCGATTACGTGGGACTATGAATCGAATGTTGAGGATGGCTGAGAGGACGGGTGTGGGTTGGAGGGTTTGGGTAAGAGGATTAACATTGTGAGAATATTTTTTGAGGAACTGTTTGCTGACTTTTGAGCTAGCTGGGGTTTTTCGTGTTTATATTCTTGTTGTTTGCTTATGTGTGGCTGTTTTGATGGAGCAAGAGGGACTATGGGATGTACAGAAGGCGAGGCGTTCTGGGACTGTGAGCATGTATGCATAATGGGGATGGGAGTTGAGCGATTCTATTCTAGTACACGCGCTCGGGATGAAGAGCAAGCATTGCTGGCTTTGATATGGCATGAGTCGGCAAAAAAGTTGAATTTCAGCGGTGTCCTGTCACGACGGGCATTGAATCCATGATACGTGAGACTAAAGATCCTACATTGCTCTCTCAATTGTACAACATCGAAATCGAGTGTGTACATGGTGAGTCCTCCTATCTAGTCCTCGGCGCCAAAGATTGGCACCTCATTATGTTCGCGCCTCCTGCATGGTCAGAAATCTCACTTGTATATCGCAACACGAGATTGGACTCCATGACTGATCTTCCACTTCAATCGACCTGGGTATCATTTATGCCTTCTGGGTCAGGGTCTTGCGAGCCTTGACGGTGGCGTTGTAAAGTGCATCCTTGAATGCAAAGAGGAATGCGGCAGTGATGACCGACTGTGTGACCTTTGGTCCAATGCCTTCACAATCATCGTCAGCAGTGGTCGTTCGGAGAACTTCAGCCCAAAGATATGATCTTACCTCCATAGAGACCACCAACACCCTCCTCTGTGTAAATTCTCTTAAGGGTAGCAGTCATACCCTCCTTTTTACTATCCTTACTGGCAACATGTGCTCGCGACTTGACGGTAATGTATGGATATGTGATAGAAGTCGCCGCAAGCTTGCCCAGAGCACCAAGCATGAAGCTGTCAGTTGGGGTGACCTTTCGTCGCTTCTCAACCATTTGCTTCAATTGCTCAAAGATTGTGTATTGAAGGATTGGGTTGATGACCAGCACTAGAGCTGGAAGAACGCCCGCGAAAAGTCGGGTGAAGCCATCCTCACGGATGATCTTGAGGAGAGTCGAGATAGTGCCTGGACTCTGAGTCTTCCGTGGCTTCTCGCCCTCCCTGGTTGGGAGAGTCTCTGATGATTCGTTCTCACGAGCAGTCATGCGAGTGTTGACGACCCAGATTGGGTTTGTGAGCATAACGGTTGCTGAGCCAGCCAAAGCACCTGCTGCCATGGACTCCAATGTGCTCAGGTTCTTCTTCCCGCTGGACTTCTGGAAGAATGCTCGCGAGAACTCATACCCTTGTTCGCAATGTCAGCAAGCCGGTTCCGACTCGCAGCAATATGTGCATCCTCACAGTAGTAATACACGAAGTTCGTGACAGTAATGCCGAACAGCGCACTGTCCAAACCAGCATATAGACCGATTATGCCCTCTCGATCTACGATGCGCTTGGCCGCAGCCAATGTTCCTGAAGATGCCTTCTTTTTCTCGACTTGTGCTCTTGTGGATAGGGTAATCAAAGGATATCTGTCTTTCTCAGCATCGCAACCATCTCCTACGCTTTCCAGACTAACGTCAAAGCCATTGAAAGCAAGCCTCCGCCCGCTCCGGCGAGCGCGTGAACCACATTGTCGCCCTGCTGCTCGGCGGTACTCTGCTGTGCTGCGCTTTCCTGTGTGTCTCCGTTAGCAGTCATGACGTGCATGCTTCTTTCTGATGCTGGCGCATTCGTACTTTCTCAGACATATTAGCGGTCTCTGTAGGAGGTCGCGTGAAAGCTCGGGTCGACGGCGAAAAGAAAGAGGAGTTGCGACAAGGATAAAAGTAGGAAAACGGTGTCGATGCCTACACTCGCGATGTTCCGGGTACTCGAGGTACTTTTATTGCCTCGACATCGTAGCCAGCTTGTGATGCAGCCACAAGAATACCGAGGTCCTGTGCTGCAGATGACGATGTGCTACGTCGGACGCTTCCCGAGGCTTTGACGACGGAGTAATTGTAATTTGCGCGTAGTCTCAGATGCACAGACTGCCTTAGCACGCTATTCCCCTTCGGGGGCTTTGCCGAAGGCAGTCTAAGGGAGCATCTAGGAGTTCTAGTAGATAGAACCTGGCTCTATAGTCAATATTACCGAGATAGCTAAAAATAGATATTACTAAGAAGCCTAAAGCTATCTAGCTAGAAGTCTAGTAGATAGAATAGCGGCAAAGTAGCTCTCTATAGTAGAAATTAATACTAAAGTTACGAGAGGGTACTATAATATCTAGTAATTAAATTTAAGTAGAGAGTAGTATATTTCTATAAGAATAATACTTTTTAGAAATTTAGAGAACTTTTAAATATACTAGAAATATTATATATATAGTCTAAGCTAGAAAATAAGGAATTAAATACTAGGAATATATACTCTAAGCTATAAAACTAAATATTAGAAACTCTAGAATAGTAAATTTAGAAGCTTTAAATATATATAGAAAGCTAAGACTTTACTAGATATCTATTAGTTACTTTTAGTATTCCTTTAGATAATAGCTCTATTTAATAAGTTATACTAAGTATATAGCTTGTTAGTATCTTCTCTAGTTATTTCTAGTAGCTAGCTAGTATATTTAATAAAAGCTAAAAAAAGTTTTATTAAAAGTATATTTAGAGTCTCTCTATAATAGAGACTTTTAGTATAAGATAGATACGAAAATAATAGACTAAGGATTTAAAAGAAATATAAGAAAGGGCGCAAATAAGTAGGATAAAGACCTAGTAGACTATAGAATAGGCTAGGCTAAGATTTTATATATACTACTAAATATTCTTATTAGTTTATCTATAATATTACTTCTTTTTTCTTTTATAGTAGTCTTACTCTATTATAGACCTTCCTTTAGTCTCTCTACTACCTAAATGCTCTAAACTATTTCTTTACTAGCTATAATAGTTATAGTATTATATATACTTATATCTATAATTACTACTAAGTTTTTAGTAATCTCCTTCTCTTATAGTACTATCTAGTAGCTATCTAGCCGTTTTAGAAGCTAGACTATATAATAGTATAAAACGCGCCTACGCGCCTAAAGCTAAGTTATATTTACTAGGCCTAGTAGATGCTCTAAGCGCTCTACGTAGCTCGCTTCGGAGGTAGTCTAAGCGTCCCCTAAGGCTAATTTGCGCGAGTAAAGGTGTAGGCCACTATCGCTAGCCCACTATAGGTACCTTGCAAAAGGGCCTAGATACTAGAAAGCGGGGATCGAGGCCTACTACTATACAACCCTATAATCTATCTACTACTAAACAACGATATATCGTTAAATACTATATTATTAAGGTCGCAAATACGAGTACTATATATTATCTTACTTTCTACATCTTTCTATATATATCTAGTACCGATAGATCTCTATATAGCTATAGAAGGATTAAAAAAGATAGTAGCGAACAATTAGAGACGAAGGGAAAACAGTTAGGAAGGGGGGGAGGACGAATGGAAAGCACTATATACTAGGGCAGAAGAGGTACTAAAGGCGGAAGATAGGAAAACCCCTAAGAGGGCATATAAGAAAATAATCTTAGAACTCCTTAGAGGACTAAAAGCAGTCTATAACTAGGCAAGCTATATAATTACGAAGATAGCTAATACAGTCGTAGCAAAGATTACAAAGAAACAATAAGAAATAAGCCTAAACTACCGCACCTAGGTAGTAGTAGCTAGTTAGGAGGCGCTAAAACCCCCGAGGATAGTAGTTAGAGTCTACATTATAGACCTATAGGAGCAAAAGGAAATCTAAGGACTCTTAGGGAAAGAGATTGTAGAAAGAATTATAGTTAAGGAGGTTATTAGGGCTAGGAACGAAGGGAAAGGGGTAATCAAGCTATTTATAGCCTAGGAGTAGGACAAAAAGAAGCTAGAAACACAAAAAGAATAGATAAC